>JAUBNQ010000003.1:17725118-17744834 GCA_032353495.1 Ctenopoma kingsleyae | reverse complement strand
TGACTGTGCCAATTAATCACTGTAGCCAACATATAAGTGTGTGCTGCTGTAGACTGGTTCACAGTAGACTAGTAGTCTTACCTGTGGTATGAGACTGACGTGAATGTTACAGAAGTTCTCTCTCTTCACTTTAAACTGGAACTGCCTGAAGGCCTCGATGAAAGGCATGCTCTCTATGTCTCCGACTGTGCCTCCTAACTGCAAACACACACACACACACACACAAAGTGACAATGTTGGCAGTGAACTGTTATGCTGCACATAATGATACAATGAAATGAACTGAGCAGCTTACTTCTATCACACAGACTTGAGGTTCCACATCATCATCATCAACTGGCACTTTGGCCTGTTTCACAACCCATTCCTGGATGGCATCTGTGATGTGTGGCACCACTGGAATGAAAGGAACACCAAAATAAGAGAACATGATGGACTTTTGACTTAGTCATTTTTTAATATTGGGGGTGTCAACTGACATCTGAAATATTATATATGTACATATTATGTATGTCATCAGTGCGGCTGCTGTGGAAAACAAAAAAAGTCACTTCAGTATGACACCTCTGTCAAAATAAAACACCAGCTGTCAGTTTACCCTGCACCGTCTTTCCCAGGTAGTCTCCCCTCCTCTCCTTGTTGATGACTGACTGATAGATCTTGCCGGTGGTCAGGTTGTTGTCTCTGGTCAGCCGGATGTCAAGAAAGCGCTCGTAGTTCCCCAGATCCAAGTCCACCTCACCCCCATCGTCCAATACGAACACCTCACCTGGACAGAGCGAACACGACGGAACCATATCACATACACAGCACATCCAATTCAGTTAGAATTCTGTTAAATTATAGCCAGTGGATTTGGCTGGACGTACCGTGCTCATATGGCGAGAATGTGCCTGCGTCTATGTTGATGTAAGGGTCGATCTTGATGGCAGTCACATGTAAGCCGCATGACTTCAAGATAGTGCCCACGCTGCTCGCAATGATTCCTTTGCCGATGCCAGAGATGACTCCTCCGGTGACCAGGATGTACTTCATCATTGTGCTCTGGGGAAAGATGAACGCACAGTTCGTTGCAAAATCATCACACTTTGTTGACCTAATCAGCAAAATTACAAAGGAATACTTTATAATTAAACAAGACAAAAAGCAAAAGTCCAATTCAGACTTGGACTTGTCCAAGATTTGTCATTTTAACACTAAAATTAATAAATTCGACAAGCATTGAGCATGCACGTGTGATTGGTGCATGCTGGGAGGGCTGTTTTGGTATCTACGGTCAGCACTGAGCAATCACATTAAATCATGGTTTCAGCACAAATACAAGATAACTTCATCCAGGATTAATAAATCAATCCACAAACTGCTTTTGAAGATTAAAGCTAGCTGGATGGACACGAACAGGAGCACTGTTGTTATCAGCTTTTATCAAGTTAACATGCTGCTTATTAGCATTACTCTAGATTACTTAAAGCAATTTTGAAAGACAAAGCCCTGAAAAATCGTTATTTGTTGTAAAATCTCGAGTCTTCTGTTTGCTATTGCGTTTTGTGACATGTTGTGGATTCGACGTGCAATCTTCCCAGTAATTGTTGCCTGGGAAATTAAGTCACACTATAAATATTTACTGTCTAAAACCACAGGTCGATTAACGCTCCTAAACTCGGTCGCTTTATTAAATATGTGTAAATATTAAATCAGTAAATGTGCCATCCTTCCCACAACAAATACGCTTTACAGGATGAATAATAGCATATTTGAAGTGCTCGATTACTCAACCAGCACAGCCCGTGTGGGTGGGAAATTCCCATTTCATTAGGCGACGGAAGTACAAGTCAGGTGACCGCCCGCCCGGGTTGTCTTCATCCATAAAGTCAACGGGACCAAACTAAAGCCGCCAGCGCTTTTAGCTTTTGGATAACTGTCGTCGGGTGAAGCCTAATAACTTACTCTCACACTCATAACGCCATGACCTCTTTGATATTATGGACCCGCACAATGACCAATGTTTGCTGTAACGTTGTGAACGACCACTGCTGGCTTAAAATACTACACTTACATGTAAAAGGAAGCTAACATGCTCTCCATTCCTAACTGCATCAAGTTAACGTTAGCCAACTTACATGTGACCAGAAATCCCGCTGCTGCACTCGAAATAAAAGCGAGGGCAGGGATTTCATTTTTATAGGACAATTATGCGTATATATGTGCCGAAGCAGTTACAAGCAACAGTCTACAGCACTATTATATGATACATTTTGGACTGTGACAAACCTGAACTCAGTCATTACATTACACTACTGCAGCCCAGCGCCTTATATTTTCATTGGCATTTTATTTTGATGCATTTAACCGGAAGTCAAACGGACTTATTGTGCCTAACATTTAACTTGACTGTATTGGCTAACGAGCCAGCAACCTCTCTCCTAACATCATCAAATTTCAACTTACCAAAATATTCTTCAGCAAGAACTGTCCGTCAAAACAAACCACCGACAACAACAGTCCCCGCGACGTGTAAATTCAATCCACACAGCAACGTCTGTGCTGCCTACTCAGCCATCCATCCGCAGCTCGGCTCTACACGTGTTTGGAGCACGGTTTCAGGCTGCAGTACATCATTCATTACAATTCACGCTTACAATATCGTGCTGCCTTCAAAGACGCCTGGGAAACTACCGTTGCCCACGTTGGAAACGTTACATTCAACCTTGTTACATGAGGCATTTGAGTTTTTTGCTCATTTCATTTTCTCTCTGAATCGCATACACCATGCATACATTCAGTATTTGTTTCTTCACGATCATTTGACCATCTTTAAACCACTTTTTGAAGCAGAATGCTCTTAAAAAGTTGAGATGAACTACAGTGGCCTTGAGAGCTCAATGCAGTGCAACCTAAGACATTTGCAAATAGACAAACACAAGCAAATTAAGAAGACTGCACCAATCTGACAAGGTGCAGCATTTAGAAGAGCTGCATACAGAGAAAAAAAACAACAGAATATGGAAACATGCTACAAATAGCCCAAATGACAGAAATGTTTCCAGAGAGCAAGGACAACTGCAAGAAAGTGGAAGTGAACTATTTACCATTTCCTAGTTTTCTGCATAAATTGGTCATGAAATGTGATCTGATCTTCACCAAACTTACAAATATGAACAAACACAGTATTTTAAAGCTGACAAACAGTCCTGATCTTTCACGTCTTTATTGAACACACCCATTAAATATACAGAGTGATGGTGAAAAAAGTAGGTGAAACAGTTCAACCAGTTTTAATAACTGGTTGAACCATCCATCCATCCATTTTCTTAAACGGTTGTCCTCGTAAGGGTTGCGGGGGGTGCTGGAGCCTATCCCAGCTGTCATCGGGCGAGAGGCGGGGTACACCCTGGACAGGTCGCCAGTCTATCGCAGGGCCGACACATAGAGACAAACAACCATGCACACTCACATTCACACCAATTAACTTGATAGACATGTCTTTGGATGGTGGGAGGACAATCTTAAAAAAAATCTTAATCTGCAAATTCAGTTGTAACTACAGCTGTTATAAATGTGTAGGTAGTTGAAAGTACTCACTTCAGAGCTGTAGTGGGATAAAGGTCACATAAAATAGAGCTATTAAAATTTAATTTAACAGTAGAAGTATCTCAGAACTGTGTACACTCAAAACTTCTGTCTATGTCTAGAAGTTTATAGGCAAAATATACAAGTATAAGTAGTAAAAGGTAAAACTGCCCTTTTCAGAGTTCATACTATATGTTATTTTTAAGGCATTAATATGTTGGCAGTACTTAATGGTACAAATAAAGTACAGTATTTGTATTTTTTTACTCACCTTCCACCACTGCTGACATGCATCTCGGCTATCACAGCAAATTCCCCTCATGAACTCTTATTTTTCCTGATTGTGTAATCCCAAGCACCTGAGGGCAGCACAAGTTCTCTTTTATAGTCAGCAGGGGGAGCTCATGTTTTACATGTAAAGTCCCACAGGCGAAGACAAGGAGAGAGCAGCATTGTCCTCCTGAAATAGCCTATACTACAGATTGTACTAAGCTTTTATCAGCAATAGATTATTTAGCTTGAAGCTGGACGTGCTGTTCATTTTACCAGGGAAAATGTCACAGTTTATGTTTGTGTCCTTTTTAATAAATAATAATAGATAGAAAACACTACCAGGAGCTTACTGTAGCGTGGATGCTAGTGTCAGAGCCATTGTGTGGTGACGCTGCTGCTCAAAGTGATACAAACAGGCTGAACTGGCCCTGCAGAAGAAAAGCTTTTCGTTGGAAGGCACAGAGATGTTTTCCTGTGGGCTTACAACACACCAGTTCCTCTTTCTCTGCCTGACACAAAGCAACACTTTCTGCCGCTCTACTCCATAAAATAAACAGCCACAGTCCTAAAGTGGTTAGTTACAGTAGTTGTACTGAGGAAAGGTCAATGGCCCTGTGATGTGGATCTCAGTGTTTTATCCCCCGTCACACTCGGTGAGATATGAAGTCCAGGCGGGGAACATGGTGCTCTCAATTTAGTCAAACTGTGACTCGCTGAGATGAGACAACACGGCATCCACACACAGCCCACTGTTGTTTAGATCATCTGCAGCCTGGTTCATGGGGCTCGCTGTGTGTGGGGGAGTGCTAGCACGGCAAATTAAAAAAACTAAATGATGGGAGTTAGTGACTGATGGCTGACTCACTGGCAGATAACTGCGGAGTTGACTGATGCTTCTATGTAACACCTAAATCTCTACTTGTGAGCCTCAGCAGCCAGCTTAGTCTCTGGAACACAGGAGAGGGGGTGGGGTGGGGTGTGTGTGTGTGTGTGGGGGGGGGGAGCTTAATGAGAGTTTTAATTCATTTTTGACCAGAGCTGTGATTGAATTAAACTCCCACAGAAGGGCAGGATCCTCTCCTCACCACAAGCCATTTCCTCCTATTAGAGATGTAACAGAAGCAGCAGCAGGCGAAGGAAGCAGGTCAGTCTGCGATGAAACTCGCTGCTCGTCCTTCATTTCGTGGAAACATATACTCTTACAGACTGTGTGCATCTGCTGCCGGTGCAGCTTGTGGGCTGCTAATAGTCTGAGGCAGCTGCACTGTCCTCACTTGTACATTTTTAAAGAAGTAGTTCAACATTGTGAGAAGATCAATTCCACTGGATACAGCTAGCTCTGTCCACAGTGAAGAAATATTGTCTTTTTATTTACTGTATAATAACTTATTGTACTGGCTACAATACAATACTTCTACAATACAGGCTAGTTCACAGATATATTTAATATAAAAAAATATATATAAAGAAACATTTTTCAGACATGTTGCTACCATCAATTTCAAAACAACTGTATTTTTTCTTAAAATGGTACATTTTCTTAAACATTAATATGTTTTCTATATTTTGGGGTGAATAAAATGTTTATTTATGAGATTTGCAGATCATTGCATTCTGCTTTTATGTGGATTTAACACAGCGTCCCAACTTATTTTGGAACTGGGGTTGTAATAGAAAAAGTGAGTGTGTGAGGCCTCCAGGAAAGCCAGGATCACATGGTTAAAGTAAGTGAGGCTAGGCTAAACAACACAACATAGCCCTAGTTTGTAGTTTAGCAATTAATTGCTCTGTGACTTGAACAACCCACTGAGGTTAGGAAACCTGTTTACTAAGCATAATGCACACATCACATTTATTATGCTATATTGGTGGCTATCACCTGGTGACCATTTATCCACAATGGACATGTTGTAACACTCATTGTTATTAGTATTTAGTACTGTAGGTGTAGGTAAGCATGCATGACATCGCTATATGTAAGACATATGTTAGCAAAAGAATTCAAAATGGGGGAAAGAGTCTGGTTCTGTCCTAAGCACAAAACATACATGTAGTTAATAATACCTGGGATGTTCACTAATTAACCCACTGCATCTAATTTCTTACACCCATTCACAATGAAACATGAAAAAGCAACAATTTGTGGTTACATGGTTGCAGAAGTCTGGCCAGTATCAGTTTATATTGGCAAACTCATGATCAAGCTGTCCAATTCGTCACATTTAACATGCGCAAGCCTCATCCCACTCGTCCACCATGAATGCTGTACATCTGTCTTACTGAAGCTTTAGTAATAATGTGGGGGTTAAACACTGTGCTCAAGTGGTTTAGTGCTGAGGATTGCCTTTTTTACATGTGAAAGTGTGAGCCCACAGCACAGAGTGGAGTGGAGCTGCGGAGGGGGGATGGGCAGATTACTTTCCCTACACCATGGTGATGATTTCTTTCTCACTCTCGCTGTCTCTTTTCCTGCTTTCAGCCTTCATTTAGACCGATAGTAGTAGTTGTTGTTCATGAAATGGGCTTTTAGCAGATACTGTCAGTAGTCCTCTTTACACAGAGAACACAGCATATTGCCATCACAGTAAGACCCTTCATTATGATGGATGTTCTTATTTGCAATAATTTAAACAAAGGAATGTTGCTCAACAGTTCTCTTTAGACAGCTGCTGGCTTTCCAGTAGTTTATTGAAAATAAGTGTGACATATAGCATATGATGCTCACATGACTGCTGTGCATTGTGCACTATTAATGATTATGCCCTCCAGATTCATGTTTGTGCAAGCAATGTGTTACAAGGAAGGCATACATTAGAGGAGAAGCAACCCCAGTTGCAGATCAGAGAAATAACACAGCATCAAAACCTCACCCCCTTAGCCCCCAAGCTGCTTCTCCTTTCACACAGAGGTCCACTGTCGGCATAATGCAGAGTCATCGATTTTCCCCCATGGCGGGTTTGTACCCTTTATACAGAACAATGTGATGGCAAAATGCTTCCATAATCCAATTTTTAACAGGTAGTGTAAAAAAAATTACTCATATAATCACTTACCATAGTCACATTACACGTGCTTTCTTGCACATAAGTTTAATGGTTCAGAGTACCTTTTCATTTGCAGTAAACTATTAGAAATGGTCAGTAAATCACAAAGCCCATGCATTTTAATCTTTGTTTTTAAAGGGGTGAACCCACCCATAAAATCTAAAATATTACATGTATGCATTAGATTGTGCTAGAAAAGGGGGTCAGAGGTTAATTAAGTAGTTGATATAAATAACATTTTTAAGGCATTTTCCTCATTCGTTGAGGTTTGTACTTTATGTATTCATTTTTTTCAATGAAAAATTATCTTTTTAATGTATTTTTAAAGGCCCTGCAAATTTTCCACATTAAGTCATTCAATGAATCACTCAGGAAAATGTGTCGAAGCAATGACTTTTTTGCCATTTAGACATAGATATATTTTAGACATATTTTACAGTGTGCTGCTTCTGCTCTTACATTATAAAATTGATTATAATGGTGTCACGTGGTTTGTAAAAAATCCACCTGGCAAATAAGTCAGGCAAGTAGTCAAGTGGTAAAGGAGACCATAATGCACTTATGTGGCAGTGATGCAGAGAAACTGGCAGGTACGTATATGTGCTGGAGTTAATGAGGATACACTGATATTAGGTGTGTAGGTGTGTGAGGCAGAGTCAGCAAGGAAACTGAGCAGGTGAGCAGGTGAATCAAGTCCAGGGAAGGAGAACAATGGTATGGACAGATTTGGGTTTAAGATCAAAATGTATCTTGAAATAGAAGTTCAGAGCATTTTATTTCCTGCTATTTACGTCTAGATATATTAAACTACATAAACCATGTTTTGTATCACTTAACTCAAATTTTAAGTGAGGAAAAGGACTGACCATCTGTCCACTGCTTGTCCTCGAAAGGGTCGCGGGAGTGCTGGAGCTTATTCCAGCTCACATCGGGCAAAAGGCATGATACGACCTGGACAGGCTGCCAGTCTATCGTAGGGCTTACATATAGAGACAAACAATCATTCACATTCACACCTACGGACATTTTAGAGTCACCAATTAAGCTAACATGCATGTCTTTGGATGGTGGGAGGAAGCCGGAGTACCCGGAGAAATCCCATGCAGACACAGGGAAGGACTGACCAGGTAGTTTTAAATAAATAAAACTGGTTACAAATCCATTGTTTTCATCAGTAATCATCACTAAACTGTTGCTTTCTTCTTTTCCTACTTTACTACTATTTATGTTTGTTTTTGGGGGAGAGTGGGGGGTTGAACAGGGTTACTGTCTGGTTATTGCTGAGTTGGCGATGTGCTCTGAATCATTGTCTTGCTACACGATAAAGCTCCTCTCCATTAGTTTAGACAAAATGATTCTGTACATCTCTGAATTTATTCTGCTACTATTATTATGAGTTATATCATCAATAAAGATTAGTGAGCCTGTTTCAGAAGCAGTCATGTAGGCCCAGGTCATGACACTGCCTCCACCGTGCTTCACAGATGAGTTTGTATGGTTTGGATCATGAGCAAATCTTTGCTTCCTCCTCATCAATCCATAAAACTTTGTTACACAGCTTTTGTGGCTCATCTTTCTGCAAATTCCAACCCGGTTTTCATATTCTTATATACCTGTTTTTTTTTATGTTGCTCATCACACAAGTGGTTTCTTTCTTTTTCAGGACACGCTAAAATGTTGCTATGCCCAATGTTTGTGCAATGTCACTGATTGATTTTCTGTCTTTTCTCAAATGAACAATGCCTTGCTTTTCTCCCACAGACATTCAGGTGGTTTTCATGTTGATTTACCCTTTTTAACAACAAATGCATTCTTCACAATGAAAAAAAAGCTAAAAGAAAGAGCAGTCATTTAGAGCTATTTATTGTTTGAACAATCAATAAAAAGACAACACCTGTCAGTCACATGCAAACAATTGATGCTATGTTCTATGTTGTTTAAGAAATCTACTGTAGATGTAAAATCCATGTCTCATTTTCCCATTTGGTCTGACCCCAAATGTCCTCAGTGTACACCAAACACAAATGGCCTTGCTGATCCAATGCTTTTCAAGGGGACTGTAATGGTTTTAAATCAATACTCCAATTTAACAGAACATAGTTTTCAAACTACAAAGCTGCATTTTTTTTAATGCTACAGATTCCAAACTATGATGTTAAGATTTTCATGGGGAGTGACCAGGAAGGACAGAATTAGAAATGAGTACATCAGAGGGACAGATCATGTTGATCAGTTTGGAGACAAAGTTAGAGAGACAAGGTTGAGATGATTTGGACATATACAGAGGAGGGATAGTGAATATAATATAATAGCTGCCAGGCAGGAGGAAAAGAGGATGACCTCAGAGGAGGTTCATGGATGTAGTGAAGGTGGACATGTAGAAAGTTGGTGTGACAGAGCAGGATGCTAGGGATAGGGTGAGATAGAGGCAGATGATCTGCTGTGGCGACCCCTAAAGGAAGAAGCTGAAAGAAGAAGAAAACAACAGATTCCAAACTATCCAACAGATGTAAACACCTGTCCCCACAGGTTTCCCATGCACATATAGTGCCTTAAATTGCAGATAAAACCTGTAGAGGAAGTGTGTGAGAGTTGACAAGGAGAGTTCAAGAAACAAACATGTTACCACATGCTTTGGCTTTGGTGCTACTAGCAGAAACAAAACCTAACATTGTCGAACAAAAGCAGAACAGTTTGTATGGGTTTAAATGAGTGGATGTGCAGCAGGAGCACGTAATAAGTCAAGTGTGCTTGGCAATGTTAGTGACCACGCAAGGCAACACTACAGATCTCTTCCAGCAGTTAGAAAAGCATCTGTTAGTGCAGCCCCATCCTCCAGTGGGGCAAATTGGCTGCCCACCAGCCAGCAGGTATCACTGTGAGTATCACGGCATATGAACACCAATCAAAATGCCATTACTCAGTTTAAGTTTATAGGACCAAAAGTTGGATTTAAGGCCCTGATAAAGAAAAATGTACAAATTGTTAATTATTTTTTAAACATTTTAATTTGTCAATGTCAAGTGTCTTCATAAAGTGACATTAATTATATAATTTCTATTGGATAAATTAATATAATTTTAAGGTTTGTAGCTTTTTCTGTGTCACTCTACCCTAAAAAGCTGCTAATTCATCCAAATGACTTTTATTTTGAAGGGTTACAGTGGAGATTGGCATGTATGGTACAACACTCTCTTACATTACTGTAGTAACACACTAACACAAGCAGCTGATGTTCATTCATTCAGTGATGTCTACTCTAGACTTAGGGCAACGCTTTGAGGAAACATTAATTACATGACATCATTAACCACATAATGATGTCATGTAATTAATGAGAGTGCACCGATGCGCAGTGAGGAGGCTACACTTGCATCATATATTTAAATCGGGAGCTACCATGCTGCTTCTGTAATATACTGGGACATGCACCATCGTTGGAGACTTTCATGCTCCGTATCAGCAGCACTTACATACAACATGTCTCAATTATGAATTAAATTATGCTACAGAAGTTTTGGACAGTGAATTGAGACCTTTGGACTGGCATTTACATTGTTCTTACTCTATAACTGCTACAAATTTAACCATCATGCAAGGGCAACCTACAAAAACACTCATATCCTCTAAACATATATTTTTGCGTATCACTCCTTTAATTTTCAATATTAAAAATATTAGCAGGATAAGTGAAGTTTAAGTTTTATCTTATTTATGCTGAGAGGACACCATTGGAGCAAGGCTTTTGCACACGATGAAGTATGGCTCTGCCATGCGGGAACGTCAGTGGGAGACTGTACCTCCACAACTCACCCCCTTTGTGCAGACCGATCACTCCATTTTCCTCCTTTTATTCATTGGTTAATTACATTACTCATCTCTCCCCTGGCCTCAGCGGTGTCAGTGGAACAGCTGGGGTTGTTCCTAGAGCACAGATCCTAGGAAACATAAATCAAAGCTCCTCCTGGTGCCATTGATTGAGACAGAGGGAATGAAGCGCCACACTTACACATATTATGATGCAACATGCAACATGAATAAAGGAACAGTTAATGCTGAAGATTCAGTAATCCGGATGAGGTTATGTGGAAGTGGAGTCATGGCAGCTGGTTGGCCTAACAAAAAGAAGTCCAGTTGTCATGACTCAACTTCCAGATCCATTTATTAATGAAGACTTGTATGTGGATGGTTTGAGTGGAATGAGAGTGTACAAAATGCATCACTGTCACAACGCAGGCCTGAGTTCAACTTCAAAGTCCTGCATGTGCTTAGGTTTACTCAACAAAATAATAGTTACATTTTTTATGTCAATACATTATATCTTTGATGATATTTAAGCTAAAATATTCCTATATTTTACTTTGAAAATCTGACCAGTTTGGCACAGTTGGAGAGCCAACCTTCTTCAGTAGAAGAGTAGAATGGAAACTTTCTCTTCAGCCTAACTGACAAATTTATGCACACCTTATACTGGGTAAGTACTATACAATTTCATTCAGAGCTACAAATTCAATTAGGTAGAAAAAGGCATTAAAAGTTAAAATGAGCTACATTTTGACAAGCAAATGTTCCAGTGCAGTCATGCTTTCCAGTGTGATCCATGATTCTGCTGTCGACCAATGTTGCACCATCAGTGAGCATCTGTTGCTTTGATTTTTGTGAATGTCCCCAGTAGCCAGCAGTCAGACCCCTGTCGGTGGCTTTTGAGCTTATTTAACATTCAGAATCAGAGTCGGACCCCATCAGTGAGAGAGACCACTCACCTTACCCTTACAAAATCAAGTATACTTTTTGGTCATATTATTAAGTATACTTAATAATAACTTCAAATATATTTTCCACGTATACTTTACCTAGTAAGTATACTTGTGTTAATGTACTTCTAGTATACTTGCAAGTATACTATTTTAATACTTCTTGGGACTAAATTGCTCCACTTTTTAGTTTATAAAAGTATACTTCAAGTATACTGAAAATAAACTTTTATATATACTTTTAGTTCACTATAAATATACCAGTATACTTTCCAGTCTATAAGAGCATACTTACAATATACTCTCCTTTGTATACCTAGTACAGTACTAAACTTACATGTATACTATTAGTTTCTTAAAGTATACTTTTAACCTACTTTTGAGATGATGATAGTTATTAGAATATAGTTGAAATGTGTATTTTATTTTCACATGTAACAAATACTTCTCAAGTCACCAAACAGTTGTGAGACAATCACCACTATCAGAGAGATTCATTTGTAGAAAGCTATGGTCATACTTAACTTGGCAGAAGTAAGTGAAAAAGTTAGTAATTGAGAGTGAAGGCCTCTTCACTGTTTACGCTTCTCACTTACGGTTTTAACTATTTTATTTTTTAATTAACGATTTCCCACATTTGCTGTTCAAAAGGTAAAACAACTTTAACATTCATGTAGATGTTGATAATTAGTTAATTAGTTAATAACTGTCTCAACACTACATTTAATTCACTCTTAGACATTGGTTTTACTCAAAATCTAAATAAACACACTCACAGTTTTAATCACAGCCTTGATCTCTGTCTGACTTACGGCATTGAAATTGAATAGTTTAACATTATACATGACATAATTATTATACTATATTTTATATTAGTTTTTCTCCAAAGCCCTAACTTGTCTGAACATTTTTAGTAACATTTGAATTTGTGGACCTTACAACCCTCAGGAAAAAAAACCCCCACTACACTAGATATTTATCTGAAAAAATGCTGTTACTAACTTTAAGGAAAATTAAGGATTCTGTCATCATTTCCTTCAGTGCTGTGTACCAACACAGAGGAGGGCAATGATCTTAACTTTACTCTAGTGGAAGTCGATTATCTTGTTGATAATGCTGCAGCCTCACTGCATACTGATACTTGATACTGTTGCCCCTCTGAAAAGGAAGGCAGTGAATCACAGGAGGCAAGCTCCATGGCACAATTCACAAAATATTTTCACAGTTTAATAATGTATAAAGAAACCCTCCATAATGCCAGAATCACATTTTATTATTAATAGAGGCAAATAAGAACAACTCTAGGTTTCCTTTCAGCACTGTAAGCAAGTTGACAAAGAATCATAGCTCTCTTGAGCGTAGTATTCCCTTAACACTTAGCAGCAATGACTTAAAAGAAAAACATCACAACTATTACAGAGCATGTTAAGCAGATCTGTCCTCTAATGGCACAGATGGATCCTCATGTACAGTAGATCTAGATTTGTTTGTAAGACCTCAGTCCCACTTAAACTGCTTCTTTCCCATAGGTCATGCAGTTAATTTAACAATCAATTCATCTAAACCATCTACATGCCTCTTAGACCCCATCCTGACTAGACTGCTCAAAGATGTTTTACTTTCAAACAACCATATTAGATCAGATCAATCTATTTTTACTATCAGCCTGGTCAAACCTCTAATCAAAAAACCTACTCTCGACTCAGACAACTTTGGCCTTTATTTCTAAAATCCTTAAAAAAGTCAAGCAAGTATGTGACCACCTGTGCAGGAACATTCTGTATGAAGAGTTCCAGACAGAATCTAGAGTAAATCATAGTACAGAAACAGCAGAGGAGGAAGTTACAAATCAGATCTTCTCTTAGCTTCAGAGAACAGACTTCTCTTTTTATTTGTCTTGTTAGATCTTAGTGATCTTAGTGCTGCTTCTCACTATATAGATCAAAACATTTTTTACACAGACTGTAGCATATATGTCACAGATATGACATCTAACCTTACAGGTACTCTAGATGACATAGCTTTGGCCTTTGAGGTACTGAGGACTGTGAGGAATCTTGAGAGGAGTTATTTTTGACCAGCATACCTCCTTTACTTTGCATGTTAAAGAAATATCCGCAAAGATTAGGAGCATCATGTCTCAATGTGACTTTGGTGTAAAAAAAAAAAAAGTACAGATACTGTGCAAACAGTAGTTAAGTCTTAATTAGCCCACATTAATGACAAACACTATGGAAAATTGTGTCTGTGAAAAAAAAAAAGAAGAAGTTGGCTTGTAATCTACTACATTTTATTTTGGGAACATATTTCAAGTTACTCCACAAATGGGCTGCTTTTTTCCCCTCATAGAGCCAGATGTGTGACTATGTTTTAACAGCTGGCCTGGTGACCTTCTTTGGATATGATGGCCAGTACATGATTGGAGTGTGGTGCACCACAGCTGTTTAATTTAGGCTGGGAATGATGAAGACTGTGTTATCCCAACAGCTCAGACCTGTATCTGGACCAATGGGCTCCAGTTGCTGTCGTGTTTAATTTCTGCTTCAGTAAACAGTGATACCAAACTCAGGACCAGGGTGAATCATTAACACGTCTTCTTTGTAGTAGTACAAGTAGCATGGTAAAAGCAGCACTAGCTGTAGCTATAATAACCAAGATAGTAGTAGTAGTACCACCAGTAGATGTAGCAACAGTGGTTGCAGTAGCATAGCAGCAGGAACAATAGCAGTAATTAAACAGTTACAGTAATAGTAGCAGCAGTAGCAGTAGTAGTAACAGGAGTAATGGTGGTAAAGTGCTGTACTACTACCACCACCGCAGCCACAAGTAGCAGCAGCTGTATTTTGTCAGTAGTAGTATTAGGAGCTGTTATAATGTTTTCCTGTGTTATCATGAACCACGGAGGACACTGTACGTCTCTGCACTTGCAGCTTTCTTAGCTGAGTAGTTAGGCTGTTGTTGAGGCAGAAACCTCTCTGTGGTCACATGTCTGGGTGGTCAGGGAGGTCCGGTGGGGGGGTGAGGGGGGTCAGAGAGGAAAATCACATGTTCTGAGGAATGTTAGATTCTGTTGTGGGTGAGCGGTGGGAAGCTCACGTCTGTCAGCATGAAAGTGGTGGAGGAGCTCAGTTCATTTCAGAATGGAACAGGCCATGTTGCCAGGAAGGAAGCAGCCATGAGTATGGATATTTATTTACTTGATATTTCTAAAGGTCAGAGCCAGTTGCAATATTTTTGGACTGAAGCTTCCGATGACCAGCAACAAGTCGGTGCACTGTAACTTAATTAAACACATGCAAATAGACAAAACACAAACAAAATTATTTAAATACAACTAAATACACACAGATCAGTCACAGTAATAAAAATACCTGCCTAATACTAGTTACTGGGAACTGAGTTGTTGGGGCCTTCAAGGATCAGACTCCTGTAGTGCATCCAGGTGCCATCTCTTCCCATGCAGGTAGAACATATATTGACACTTGATGTAAAAGAAAATGTGATTGATCAGACTAGGTCACATCCCTCCATTACTCCATGGTTCAATTCTGATGCTCATGTGCCCACTGTACCTGCTTTTGACGGTGGACAGGGGTCAGTATGGGCACCCATGTGGAACCCACATGCAGCAGGCTGATAAGCCTGTAAATGTTGTAAATCTTTTCTGAGAATTAATGTGCAATTGTGGGAAGAAAGTATCATTATGTGGAAAAAGAGAGGTGAGAGAGGCTGCTGCTGCTGTCTTGTCAGGAAGTGGACTCCATTTATCGGACAGCAAGTCTTTGCACAATAATTAGCGTGCAGTTTCCACACGTGTGCACAAACCATCACACGAAGCAGCCCATGAGTCATGGTAAATAAAATACTCCCTGCATCAATCATGTTCTTGACAGCAGATACAATCAGGCACACCGACCACAGCGGGGCTACGCGCATGAAGTTACTAATGGTGTTACTTTTTTAAATTAAGATAATTTTAATGGCTGTTTGTCAGTTTTTTGAGACTCTCCCAAACTGGGAATCATTTTGTAATCAATCAAATATTCCAGTAAACATGAGATGATGATATTTAACAAAACCATACCAAGAAGAACAAGACATAATACACACAGCTTTCAAACCTTGATAACAATGTGTGTCAGCATCAGAGTTTACATCAGAGTTTCAACCTTGGAGTCTGGAACCAACGTGGACTTGGGTGATAAGCAGCAGGCTCTGCAGAAACTTTCTGAAATGGATATATTTTTCATAATAATATAACTTGAATGTGAAAATATGTCATAATTTACATATTTAGTGCCCAAATGATTAAAAAAAAATCTAGATTTCACAGTCCAAAATGTTGAATAAATAAATATGTCCATGAGTCTAAGCAGATGTTTGTGCCAAACATTATGAAATTCTCTACAAGTGGGTATAGTGTTGATGAGAACAGGACATACATGAAGTCACAGTGACCTTTGACCACCAAAATCTAATCAGTTCACCCTTGAATCCAAGTGGACATTTGTGCCCAATTTGAACAAATTCCCTGCATCTCAAATCTGATGGATGTACAGACAGAGGTACGTATGAGTGGACAGATGAAGGGACAAGCTGATAACATAATGCCATGGAGCAGAGAGACATAAAAAACTCTCCTCCGTGACCACTTCACTGCGTTGAGCTGATCTTCTAATCTGTTTGCCTTCAGCTTGTAGAGCTTCAGCTCACGCAGGGAGTGTGTGTGATCTACATATAGGAGTGTTCTGCTGTTGCCTTCGGCTTACTGAATTCCCTCCAGTCACCACAGGAAGAAAATCCTAATTGACAATTTCACACCTGCTCCTTCCCTCTCCAGTTATTCATCCCCTATCATTAGTCCATGATGGGCCTTAACTGTGTTCCATCTCTTTATTAAAATTACTTACACATTTCGTACTCTTTCCCCCTTCACCAATACCCTGCTCACTGCTGTGCTCGGAGTGCCCCTGTGCGACCAGTCTTTGAGGAGTGCACTGAATTGGTTGTATAATTGTCTGTTACGTAACTGAGTGAATTAGGCAGGAGATATGTTTAAAATGAGGGCACGGATTGGTGGCAGTGAAGAATAGTGTGTTCCAGCTTTTTGCCTTGCAGCACAGATGCGGAGGAGAGTTTGTCCATAAATGTGTCTCACTGAGTGTGTGTGTGTGTGTGTGTGTGTGTGTGTGACAGCAGCAGTGAGGAATGGAAAGAGAGAGACAGAAACAGATAAAGCTGGCGTGCGGCAAAGGGATAGATGTGTAGGCATGGTGTAACAGCATGAGTCACTGCAACTTTGCTGATGGACGTGTGGCCTGAATCTTAAGAAGCCCCCCGCCTCAGCTACTGTATATCTGAATCTGAATTTTTTTCTTCCTGTTACACCATCTTAAGTAAAGAACTATTTCACATAGTCTCCATCTTTAGTGGGTTTCTTGGTGCTGTGTTTTGCAAACCACAGTCACCACAGCGTCACCTTGGACCGGAAACAAGTATGGCTCTGGTCTAAGGTAACAAAGGCAACATTCAGATTACATGCAGCCACTCTCAAATGTGTTCCTAGACCAGACAGCTGTGGTTGGAGGTATTGTATTTTTGTACTGGCCGTATCTATGTCCATCCCACTGATGTAAATGCAATATCTTGGGAACACCTTGGGGGAATTTCTTTAAACTTCTTTCTTTAGACTCCAGTTTTATGACTACGCCATCGCAGAAATACCTGGAGCGGACTCAGGATAAACTGATTCGATTGTTTCTGGTCAAAGGTCAAAGCCGTCATTCTCTGTCGTCTTTATTCAGCGTCGGCTCCTTACAAATTAAAAACAAGCATGGAGGAGGATAACAGAGCCAGTGGTCAATGGAAAAATGAGGAAGTGTTACATTGTGAAGATTACCTAGTGGATTGTGGAAGTATTACATTTCGGAAACTAAAATGTTTCTCAAACTTGTATAAATCAAGGTCATTTTATAATTTTGTTCATGCTTTAGTTTTACTTTCCTCAGGTTTCAGCTTCTGTAAACTGCTATTATCAGTTGACCCGGGCTTAAATCAAACCAATTAGAAATGTGATGAAAGGAAAGAAGCATCCCCTAAGGCAGAAAACGTTTAAATTGATATTTTCCTCAGGTCCTGTCCTGTTATTCCCTTTGTTTTGGTTATCTAAAATGGCAAATAATTAACCACTGACCCTTTTCAATCATGTGTGCTCACTAACTATTATGTTTTTGCATCTACAGTAATGTAACAGTTTACGTTGACTACAAAAGAAATGAAATGTCATAGAGTAAAACGGTTAGGACTGAATACCAGCACAACTCTAACAAAACAGGCCGTTTTAACAGGTAATAATGTAAACCTAAAACACATTCTGTTATTAATTTACTACCCTATATCCCCTGCAAATGTTGTTACGTACACTCTGTCTCACCTTACCAGTTTTCCCAGTAGCAGCCTACTGTTATGAAAACTAGATGACATATAGTTTATGTCAACACAACAAGCTCAGTTCACGCAGTCCTTCTTGGAATGTGTTTTTGTGCACCTTCTCTTCTCTCATTAGTCTGACCCACAGTCAACACACTCATGTGTACAGGGTGCACATTATGCTCTTCAGCACTTCACACTGTGTCCTTTGTTTGTTCCATGAGCATCTGGGTGCTTCACTCAGGTGAGGAGGGAACAAGCGGATGCTGAGAGAGACTCTAAACTGCTAATGTAATCTTGTGATGTCATTTGAAAATCTTAACAAATTCTTGTTGTTTTCTTTTACTTCCCTTTGAATAAGACACAATCAGCGTTTTGCCTTCCATTATGCACGTACCAGCCTTTACTTTGCTAAGTCGAGGTAGAAAACATCTTAAAGAGCTTCTAACTACATTGATCAAGCTCGGTCAACAAAAGAAGCTGTATCGCAACACTGGCCATTTCTCTTTCCTCTCTCACATACTGTATCTCCCACCTCTTTAATGAGCCCATTAGCAATTACACATCGAATCAGGCTTCTATGGCAACACAGCATGAGCACACCATTTGGGGTGGAAAAAATTTACACAGCATCAAAAGAACCCTCTGATATTGAATATTTACAGAGCCGTGTTTTTTGCCCATGTGAGATGAATCAATGAAATCAACTCTGTACACAAGAATATTGAATCATGCTTATGTAAGATATTTATCAGCAATAACAGAAAAGGTGTTTAAGCATTAGCCACAGAAAAACAAGAAGTCTCCCATCAGGGGGCAAGACAAGATCAAACGTATAAAACTGTATTATGGTGCATATTTATTCTCAGATAGTTACTCCTGGTGTTGTCCTGTACTCATAACATACTGGAACTACCGATAGTTTTCGCCAAAGAAACACAGGTATTCAGGCATCCCAATAAGATGCCTCACACTAGACAGAGACTCCTCTCCTCTGGACAGGGAATGCCTTAGAATAACTATGCTATGGAGAAATGAATCTTTTCTACTTTGCATAACCTGTCACTGCTGTGACCTCCAACTCTGAGGTCATAGTACTCTGCCAGAAAATGGTGGCGTGGCCGGGAATGAGCTGCTCCACAATGACAGTGGTGAAGAGAGAATATGATGATTTAACTCTTGGTTTACTGTTGTATCTGTCTTCTAATCCATGTCAGCAAGTGCTTTGGCTTGAGACAGAAAACGTGGCTCATCTCGGTGGCAAACTGAGGAGCTCAGACATTTGAATGGAGCTTTGAGTACAATCTGTACTCCTTTGCCTTGGAGGGAGCCAACTGCTCAGGTATTGGATAAAGATGCCAATTATTACTGTAGAAGAATGCCACTGAAATTGATGTGATGGGATCCTCTATCATGACAACTTATTTTCTGGAGTAATAGGATCACTCAGTTCCAGTGGTGGACCGTCAGGGCGAGCAAAGCCTTCTCTGCCGGCCTAGAGATAGTTAGAATCAGAAAATTACATTTTTATAATTTAACATCAATGCTGTGTGTATTTTTAACAAATGTACCATCAATCTGTTATTGTCATTTCATTACATCTTTCTCACTTGGTAGTGCTGCTTCCAGTGCATCTTATATAACTT
>JAUBNQ010000003.1:17698131-17714981 GCA_032353495.1 Ctenopoma kingsleyae | reverse complement strand
TTTTTTTATCAAAAGCCAAAGAGGTCATAATTCATCTATTTTATCAATCAATGAGCGGAGAATGCTGCTGACTGATGCTCTACCCTATGTGGCAGCTGGTGCGCATTGGTGACAGGCATCGTTCAGGAAGGTATTCATATACACAGCTCCCTGGGATAGCAGCCAGCAGTGTCAGTCATGAACATGCAGTGCTGTTAACAGGTGTATTCATAAATACTGTCTGGGGAAATTAAATTAAAAACAGGTAGATTAAAACAGGTATGAATGGCTTTCAGTAATTTCTGTGACTGTTGCTGTTTGTCATGGCTATAACCGGCTATGTAAAAAAGACATTCAAGACTTTCCCCACTCTCAGTTCTGTTGGCTGATTACAGCAGTTCGACTGCCTTGTAAATGTATTACACAAAACTACTACAGTTTTGAAGGGGACTCCCACATTAGCCTTTAATATGGTTAGACTAACTGCTTGTCACATTAAGCTTTTAAAGTAATGCACTGGAACATTTTCTTCATTTTCTTCTTCCTCAGATGTAGAAGATTTATTGGATATTTATTTAGCTAACTGTGAAAAACTGCCCCGTCAGGCCAGAAAACCATCCTCAATGTTTCTGTGGCTTTAAGTGAGAATTCTTTTCTTGAACCTGTTTTGGTTCTGGGACTTTAGCTGCAGCCCACTGGGAACCCAGCAGGACATGGTCCAATGTCCCACAACATTATGGAGCGTCTCAGAGTCTCAGAACTGGCCCACGTTCAGTCAGTTTCGTGATACTGAAGCACACGGAACCTGAATAATCTGCAGTCAGGTTTGGATGCTGAGATAAACTGGATTAATGGCAGATAATAGTCTGTTTCAAGGTCAAGGTCCAGTATTTCTGATTGAGCATGTTATGCCTGTACCCTGCCTACTTATCACCTCATCCAGGGCTGTTGTTGAGACATACCCGTGGCAATGGTTGTGTTGATAATGTAGGAGAGGTGTGCTGTTGCTACTTCACCAGACAACCAGGTGCTCAAGCAGTGTATATCCAGAGATAAAAAGACTTTGGCAACACTGGTTGACCAAATGGAAGAATGTTCTTTATTATACCAATGAGTTTCGACACAGGGAAGAAGGCCCAGTGCCAAGGTCTTTTAATCTGGTGTTGATAATGTAGCCAACATGCATTTTATTTACACAAGAGACGAACTCTCAGCTATCTTTAATTCACATTACTTTTTAATCTTCTCCTCTCTCTTCCTCCATCTTTAGGCTTTCATAAATGACTTAACTGCCATAGTTTGATAAGTTACTTCACTTTTTTCAGGAAGCTTGTGAACAATAACATTGTCTCTTATGACTCTACATTGAATATTCACTGTGTCAGTTCCCATTTTGATGAACAATGGGTTTTGCTGCCTGTAGTAATCATTATGAAATATGCAAATAAAACACAGAGAAGAGTGAGATTGTCCTTTTAATTTTAGCATATTGGCACAGCTGTATCATTTGTTAAGCTCATCTGTATTCTGTGCCGTAAAGCACTGATTGTTAAGATTTGTTTTAAAATGGTCATTACAATTACTGTACAATCTAAAGTGAAGGTACTGCTTTATCATAACAAACAAAGCAGAACAACACTCATGTGCGGCAGATTTTTAATGCCTGGTGTGTGAAATGTTGCACAAATACAAGACGATCAGTTATTTCGGAAAATACTAATTGAGTTCACTAGTTCAGAAGTTAAGATAAATTAGTGTGACAACCACAAAGACCACAGGAGGAAAGAGGACAGATGGGTCAACAAAACATTGCACTTAAACAATCAGACCACTACTTATTTCCCATTTCCTACCAACAATCAACACTGGTTTCCGTGGTCAGTCCTTAACCATAACCAAATATTCATTGCTGTAACCACAATGATTATGATGCCCTAAACTTAAACAAAAAAGTATATTTAACCCTAAGCTGAGTAGGTTTTGTGCAATTGCCAAACCTCAACGATAGTAAAGTCAGATCAACAATAAATTGTTGTGCAATATGTGTAGACACACTTCTTCATCAGAATCAATGGAAAGATAAAGTTGTGTATCATCAGCATAAAATGAATGTGAAACATGTAATAACACTTCATAGGAGGAGGATCTAAAGAGAAGATAAATGTGGGTCATGACTGGGTCCCTACTCTCACATATCTCACCCTGATGACATGGTTTCACCACTAGCAATACCAACAGCATTCAAAGTTCTTAATAACAGGAACATATCACTCAAAAGGTGGCTGGAAAAGCAGATGTAGAAATCAAGCTGTCACATTTATCATCTAACTGTAGAACACAATGGTTTTATAGCAAATATGGTCTTGACTTTGAATCACTATCAGCCAACTCAACATAATTTTCACACTGAATGCTCCACTGGTAGACCTATGTTTAAAAACTGGACTTGAACACCTTTACTGTCTAAGAAAACAGAGACTGCTTTAAGCAGTAATATTCTCTGTTTGATACAGCATGGCTACACACACACGCACACACACTATGGACAGTGAGTACAGTAGCCCCAGGCCCAGATGGTGCTCCTTCTCCACCAATGACGATGTTACATAAGTGGATTGAGCCCAGGAGCAGAGGCCTACTGCCTGCTTTACTGAGCCACCGAGGGGCTTGGGATGGATGCTTTCTGTGGAAAGAGGAAAAAGAGAGAAGGAGGGGGAGAACGTATCTGGTGTTTGAGCCTGAAGAGACAGATGCATACAGCTTTAAATAGATCTAATCCCACCCCCATTCTTGCACATTCATTCGACCACTTTCCTGCCACTGGGTCTCTGACAAAGTACGATGAGGTATCAGGCATCCACAGCCCTTCTCCATTCAGGGTGGGTGGGGAGCTTTAGCTGGATGCATGCCTGTCTACGGACGTGCACAGCTGTGTATGCACAGTGGGTAGAAGGTATAAGTGTGACGTGAATGTTGAGGCAATTTGAGCGGAGAGGCTGAGATTTAAAGAATGAAGGACAAATCACAGGGTTTGGTCAGAACAAGGACACGGTAATGACCTTGGGCGGCGAAAAATCCAAGCTGTAAGGCAATTCTGGCACAGATCGTGTCCCTGGCTTTTTACAGAAGCTGTTTATGCAAAACCGCCATTCCGAGATAAAAAGACAAGGTTACTGGAGAGCCCTCTTCTACTTTCATGCAAGTGACCTAATGCGTATCGTATCCTTGTGTTGCACACTAATATTCCCTACATCACCACCTAACAATGACGTGGGCTCAAGTAGTTAAATGCCATACAGATCAGTATTTGGTCATCCAGTCCCCCATTTCCTTGCCTGCCTTCACCTGTCCATCACAACAACAACACCCCTGTTCTCTTTCCCCTCCCTCCATCTTTACTTCTTTCATTCATTGCCTCCCTGAGAAGCAGCCATCTCCTCCTCTCATTGTCCCACTGTCTTTTGTTGCCCCCCTTTAACAATGGATCACTTGAGGCTGTGATGTGTGTTTGTGTGTGTGTGTGCTTGCCTATGACAACGATGCTTCATTTCCTCCAGACTGGCTGCTTGGGTATAATAGCTCTTGTATAACTGGGTGTGTATGTGTGTATGCAGAGTTAGCGCACTGCCTCTTTAAGTCAGGAGTGCGACAGCTTGCAGCTATGCTCGATCCTTGCCCCCTGCCATTACTGCAACACACTGCTGTTTGTTACCACACACACACACATACACACACACTGTGAGACCATTGTCTTATGCACAATGACGCATTGTGGCACACAAAATGCATATTCAAAATTTTTCCACAGGTGGTGGATCACAAACATCACAAGTCAGACAAAATATCTGCACTGCACATGAGAGAAAATATTTAACAGAGCAATATCAGGCATAATCAAATGCATCATTCAGGAGCTAGAGGTCTGCATGACTAGTGATGACCAATCAGAACAGAGTTGGACAACACTGTCATATACTCCCATAAGGGACAGAACTTGCCGTTGTGGAAAGTACAAAATTAGAAACATTACATTAAAAATATCTTGAATGCCTCATAGGAAGCCAATTAAATTGCATGTCAAAGTTCACCATCTTCACTTAGAGGTAAAGGGTAGGTATGCAGTTTTTCAAGCTGTTCATATGAACACTGAAAGAGGTTCCTCATGATGCAATAGATCTGTACCCTTTCAATGGGAATGAAGGGAGACAATATCTGTGTGCTAAAAATTATTTAAACATCTATCTAAAGCTAATTTAAGGCTTCGGGCTTAAACTTTGCTGTTGAAGCAGGAAAAGTCGAGTCTTTTGACTTTTACTCATTCCTCTGTGGCAGACTCCAAATAACTAGCCTCTGAGTATGTGCAGACCCGGCCTTGTGGTCACACATACTCTAGTGTGACGCGCCTACCATTATCCATGGCCATGGGATTTCAAGGCTACGTTTGTCTCCTCTCTCTCGCCTTTACCAACTCAAAGTCAACGTGCGCACTTTATTGAACCCTATCTATAATTACATAAAGTTTATTAGACACGCATGTGCAGTCTGCTGCAATACAACAGCCCTGCAATAATCTGCTCCTTTCTTATAATTGCTTTTGATTTTTGTTGACACTGTCAGAGAGGTGTTTAAACACTAACAGCAGGTTACTGATTTATATGATGTGACCACAGACTTTTCATCTGACTTCGTTAAAGCTGTCATAACGACCGATTAAGAGAGCAGTAATGTATTTTTATTGCTTTGGAATTAATGTAAAGCCGACATGTCAGTACCGTTGGCAGGACTGACTGATGTTTTCCACTGGCTCATTTGCTTTAAGAAAATGCCACAATAAGGAGTAACACGGCACCTATGAATTACAGAATTTGTCATTGGTGCCATTCATCTCCTTCTCTCAGCCCGGCTGAGTCAACACTCAGTGACACATATTTGGACCCAGTAATTTAAGCTGCAGAGCTTTTCCCTTTGTGAGACTCCTGCTTTTTCTGGACTCACAATCTCAATCATTCAACCAATCCAGTAAATTGCAATTAGAGGTGTTCAGCGCATGAATGATTCCTCAACGCTGAGTGCACTGAATCATCACTGTCACTAAGAGGATCAGTAGCTTTTTACTTTGAAGCTCCCCTCCCTCGCAACTAAAAGCACTCTTGTCAGACATGATATACTGTACTGTATGTACAGTATGTTGCTTCCTGATTGAAATCTGACTGAAAGACTGTGAGAGGTACTGAAGCACACTGGAGATGCAATAGCTTGGCTGCAGATTGCTGTTTGCTAAGTTACTGCCTTTCTAAAGAGCAGTATTATATATCAGGTTTTATACTGCACTGAACAAAATGTAGTTTGATCCATCAGTGAGTTGAAATGGTAACACGTTACATTAAGGGGTACATAAATTAGCATTACTCAATGCAGTAATAAGCATTAACTATCAGGTAAGTAAAGTTAACTAATGCATCTTCTGATCATTTACTAAAGGTGATTCATGTTACCTATGAGTTTCATGTTTTCAATTTAAGACATGAAGATGAATGAACAATCAAACCTCAACATGAAGAGAGGCGTTTCCAGAATTTTTTAACTTAATGCTACTTAGTGTTGCTATTGTATTCATTAAGTGTTACTTAACAATAAGAGTTTATCACAATACCATTACTTTCCCAATTAGCAAAAGTAATTACCTACGTGATCTCAAACTGAACCCACATCGATGTTGTGTTTTAACAAGCAGGTTGACTACACACAGGGTTTTAAAGACAATCAATCAATCAATCAATCAAGTTCAGGTTAATAAATAAATAAATAAATAGGTTTACAAATGATTGAGATGCTACTAACTAGACAAAACAAGTGGGGGCAATAAAATAAAACAATAAGACTAATGCACACGTAAGAATAAACAAATAAAGAAAAATAAAATACTACATAAAGAATAAAAAGTAAAAGATAAAGAAGACATTTATAAATAAAACCTGGTTGAAAATAATTTAAAGAAAATAAAAGGAAAATAAAAGACTTGTTGAAACGTATATAAGTATGTAGAAAAAAAAATGGCTATAAAATGTTCAAAAGTCACACTAAATAAATAAACCATGTCTCTGTCTCTCTGTTTTCTCTGTCCAGACTGAAAGGAGGGTCTGTTTCTCTACAGTGTAGCAGTGTAATGTGACACTGCTCAGCTAAGGTAGAAATGTAGTTGTATTGGTACCTGAACAGGTGGTGGCTTTAGTACAACATTTTACTCTCAAAAGCAGTGCAGATGGACAAAAACATCCGGACAAAGACGGATGAAGTCCAGATGGACAAAGACATTTGATTAGCTTGTTCCCTGACTGTTCTCACTGTTCTCTGCTTGTTCCTTCTCTGATACGCCTGATTTTACACATACATTCTTAACCATGCAGATAGCGGAGACACGAAAACTGCAATAAACTAGCGAAGGGGCCTCGGGCTGGGATTGTTTTATCACATTGACTTTTTACAAAGACTTTTGGTGCCTAAAGGGACACTCTCACACATGAAGATCAGTTTACTCATTGTGATGTCGGTGTAAATGGTTGAATTAAGTCTTCTTTAGCTCAAATCATATCAGAGTGTGAAAATCAAACATTACTGTAAACCTGAGCTACAAACGGAAAGACACTCTTTTCCCAATACAAAGAGATCTCTGTCAGCAGCAATTCTACTAGTGATTGAACAAAGATAAACAACAAAGATAAAGCAAATGACATAGAATCAGTGTGAAGGGCTACAGAGAAACTAACATGAGTTGCATCATTACAGAAAACCACAGGAGCTCTGATGCAACAAACCGGATTAAATGAACCCAGAAGTAAGGACTATTCCCAGGAACCTGGAAGGTTTCAGTTTCCCCTGTTTGTGTCATAAGCAGAACGACTTGTATTGGAGTCAGTTTTGAAGTCCACCCATCCATTACTCTAACCTAAACAGTTTTTCTGTTAAGGCTTGAGGGGGCGGTGCTGGAGCCAATCCCAGCTGTCATTAGGGGAAAAGCGGGGTACACCCTCGCTACCCTTACCAGTCTATCACAGGGCTGACATATAGAGACAGACAACCATTCACACGTATGGGAAATTTAGAGTTACCAATTAACCCCCTAACCTGTAAACTCTGCACAGAACGACACCTGTTGATTTGAACCCGGACCCTTCTAGCTGTGAGGCAACAGTGCTAAACACTTCACCACCTGTTTAGAAGTCCACCTTGAATAAATCTTGATTGAACAGAGAAGCCCTTGACGACTCCCACAGTCGATATGTTTCTCACTGGAACAACGGGACACTAAATGCAACATGTAAATGACCATATTGTTGAAGTGAGCACAGTTGCTTTAATGCAACATAAACTGCATGTTGCTGTGTACCATAGTACCATAAACTACACATGTGCAGAGAACAAATATGATAAAACGTGCTGCAATTCTGGAGGGCTGACAGACATTGATGTTGGAAAATAGGACAGTGGTGTATCCTGCTACAATTACGTGTATGCATTGCAGGATACACAACGACAGGAACAGATGTTTGATTTGCATCATGCACTGCTTTTGTATGTCACTCATATGATTGTTCCTTTAAGTAGTTGTACAAAAACCAGAGGAACTTCATTTTATACCATAACAGCAGAATGTGTCTTACTGTGTCTATCTGTATAATGATTTAAGTTACAGACTTATACAATGGCAAAAACCCAAAAAGTCAATATAAGATAATAATAATAAGAGCCTTCTGTCTTTGTTATGAATGAACATATTTCACCAATTCATGCTTGCTACTATGAATGTATTTATACAATTTCTGAGGAAGACACAAACATATTTACTTATTTTGTATTGTTTGTTTTTTGGCATAAAATAAAATCAGTTCAAGCTGATAAGGTGATGATTTGTGACACTACTATGCAGAGTGGGACATTTCACAAAAAATCAAGTTTACACCATGTACTGAGGCTCTACTTGAGCTAAAGCTAAAACATAAGCTTGCTCTTTATGTCCACCTATCTAGCATTATCTTTGTGACCACATTTCACAAGAATTTCACCCCAATACTACGTGTACTAAGTGTGTTTTTGTGTACTTGTATGTTTTTTTAATTTCAGTAAAACTTCACTTATTTACTTACTTACTTTTTTCACTTAGTTTAGGCTTTTACAGTGTAAAAAGCTCCTGAGTTTTTCATAACCAGGAGCCACTCGCAACAGCTCACTGTCTGTTTACATGTTCTTCTTCCATGTAACTACAACAACGCATATAGTTTAAAGTGTTTGCAAAGTGGTGACTGTTCCACTCCTGGAACCTCAGATGTTGGAAGCACATATGTTTGCAGATGTAGGGCTTATTGAAGAAGTGAAACTGCTGGGGAAGCTAGATGAAAGTCAGAGTAGTCAATATGTGTCACTCTCATATCTATCTTATGGGGACCACTGGAGGAAAAATCTGAACAGGGGTGTCCAAAGGCTGGCCTGTGGGACAATCTTGGCAGTTTGTCAAGGTCCATCAGGAGGTACAGTTGGCTCTCAAACATTTCCACAGTCTTGAATCTGGACCCCTCTGAAAAAAGCTTGGATACACCTTAATCAGAGATAATAAAAAAAAAAAAAGACAGTAAGATTCGTCCTCTGGGGACCATGAATGTCTGTACACAATTCTATGGCCAAGCTTATGATTGTTTTTGAGATATTTCAGTAGCTGGACTAAAGTGTGGTGGACTAACTGACCAACACATTCACTGTTATGAAAGCAATTTTTATAACAATTATATAATTGTATAATTCAGTTTTATATACAACACAGTAAAAGACAATAAATTACAATAAAATATCAGTGTCATAAGCAGTCTCTCCTAACCACCATAAATCATTACTGGGCTTCTCTGTTCTTGCCTGCTATAAACACCACTCCCTCCCCCTCTCATCCCAATCTTCCCATCATGCTGCAGGCAGCTAAACAGATCCTTTGTTTTGGGTCTTGGAGATGCCATAAAAAAGCAGACTTTGTTCTATGCTCTCTCTTTCTTTCTCTCTTTCTCTCTGCCATCCACCCCTCCAAACCTCCCTCCCTCGTTCCACCCAACCAGCAGATGGTTAATGATTCATGGACTGGGTGCACACATGCTATTGTGAGTGAGTATTACCCTGTGGACGTGCAGCGAGCAGGGTGCTCACTGCGTGTTGTTGATGGCTCAACTGATATGGGTCTGTTAAAGGAAGACTGACACCACTTGTAGCTGATAAATGGCACCAATAGCCGTCGTGTAAATAAATGTAAATGTAAACGTTGCCTTAATAAATATGAATTAATATTGTAATCATGGATGCTGCCTCAGAATTAGGGTAAAACACAATGAGAGGGATCAGACTTAAACGATGTCTTGAATCACATTAATATTGACATGTTCATGAAGCAAATACAGACTACGTATAGACTACGTCAAAGCATTAATCAGTGACTTAGTCCGGTTTCTTGTCATAAACCCCTGTCTTACAATTTCCCATCATCTGTCTCGGACTACATCCACATTAAGCCAGTAAATCCGTAAAAGCAAAGCTCTCTCTGTTTTGGCCCTTCATCCGGACTAAACTGGCGTTTTTCTCACCTTAAAATGGAGCTATTTCCAAACGCCCTGTGGAGTGTTTAAATGCGAAGTGTACAGGGAAATTGAGCTCTGTAGGAACGCTGTTCTAATCAGTACCCAAACAGGTGGTGGCGGAACTGTGGCATTTTAACCGTTAGTAGCAGTCCCACTTCTTTGTCTCGATTGACAAAGAAGTTTTGATCTGCTTGTTCCTCGACACTGCTCTCTGCTTGTTCTGTGACAAAACTGCATCCCAATAATTCTTTTTGTGGACGTGCTATAAACAATGCATGGCATAAAACTGGAAATAGAACAGTATACCAGTAGGAGGACAGACAATTTTCACATCTATCAGCCTTGTAATGTGGAGGGAGGTAAATGCAAAGCGGAAACGACCTCCTGGCGTGGCCTCAGAGTTGCCTGCATCTCACCATCTCTGTTCACGCTCCACCAGCTCTCGTGTCCTTTCTAAACTTAAAACCCTAGGGATGCACCTCTCCTCAGGTTACAAATCTCCCTTCTGCCATCAACCACCAACGCCACCTCCTCATCTACAGCCGTTCGCTCGCACTTCTGCTCAACAGAAACCTACAAGGTGACAGTTTGTTGAAAGGAAATGCAATCTTTCTTCATCCACTCCTTCCTCAATGAGGGGGAAGTGATTCAACTGGGCTCTGCAGCAGAGGCATATGATTGATTCGGCAGAGCTCTCTCTCTCTCTCTCTCTCACACACACACACACACACACACACACACACACACACACTCTTCACTCTGCTGTCTTAATCTAAAAACAGTGTAATGTAAAGCTGAGGCTTTCCGGGCTCTCGTGTGCATTAAAGAACAACTGTAAAACCAAGAAAGGAGGTCACATCCTGCAGTCTCTCAACACTTTCCCTCCTCCCAGGGAGCGGACTACCTACCACAATACACAGCACTTTCTTATCCACAGGCAGTTGACATTACTCTCATTCCATGCATTTGTGAGTAGAACACTCAGCGGGAAGGGAATTCAAAGTATTCACTTTCAAACTTGAACATGGCACCAGCTCGGTGTCCAAAATGGTATTCAGAGGACAGCAGAGGAGAAAGGCTGTAATCTTGTAATTCAACAAACTGACCAGCTCATGTTGGCCCATGCAGAGTCTCGTCTTTATTACATTCAAAGCAAAGTACAACACTGACCTAAATACAAAGTACAATATTCTGCTGAGTTGGTTTGCTAGAAAAAAATTTGCTAGAAAAATATTTGTGGGTGCAGAGGTTGTGTGTTGTTTCCTTTAGCTTCTGACTTGTTCTTGGCTGACATGACTTTGGACAAGTCTTAAAGGAATAGTTAGCAGTAAATAGATGAGAAGACTGATACCACCCACATGGTGCAGCTATATTGGGAGGTGATTAGCCTAGCTTAGCATAAAAACAGAGATAAAACATGTTCAAAAACATGCCAAAAAACAAAAAACAAAAAAACAAAACATGGCAGCTTAGTTTATCCATCCACCTGGTTGCTTAGCAACTCACTGAGTAATAGACACTGAAAGCCTACACAGATACATCGACAGGGTGATGTAGAGAAATTATTCACTAATGGACATTTCAAAATTAACTAATTATTAAAAATGTGCTGCTAACTTAATAGTTATCATCATGAAATTACAATAAATGAGAAGCTCTAAAACTTACTAAGCGGAATAAAGATGCTAAGGACAAGCCTCACTCATTATGTTTGAAAGTCAGGTGAAATCTGCTTGCACACAGATTTTCCATTTTCCATTTTCAAGACTTCACACAACTTAGTACAGACTAATTGGGATCTGAGTAACTCAGACCTTTAGTATAGATGCAGTCCCTGATAGGCAGGTAACATTAATATCATCAGGTGGTATTAATGTTTTGGCTGATCAGTCTAAACCTGTGTGAAAATGCAACAAATTTAAGAAGATGAAACTGAGCAAGTCTGGGGTTAAAGATATGCAAGAAAATAAATATCTAGAGTAACTTTACATGATATTTGTTTTACTTCACACTCTACACTAAGTACATTGTGGAACTACTTAAGCCAGGGTGTGGTGAGCACCAAACTGTCATAAACCGCAGATGTTTTCACATTGTAATTTGAGCCCTCTCCAAGAGCTGCTCCCTGTTTACACTACACATCTCTCCTCACAAAACGCCTGGCATGATTTGGCTTTGCCTGTTCAGAGTTAATGCATAAGAGCACGTATGACACGAAAAATTCACAGAACTACAGAATATAACAACGTAGCCAGAGCTGTGGAAGCTGGAATCAACACCGTGATTCTTAAAGAAATAGGCAGATTCTGTTGAATTGTGTAAACTTCTCTCACCAGATGTCAGAAATGTTATATATTTTTTCAAATTCATCATGTTTTGTGGAATCTTTCCTCAGTGCTTGCATCACTGCAGCAGACTGATTATTGCAGCACACGTAATTTATGAGGTCGTCCCTGCTTTTAGTAATGATAGTACAGGTTTTCATTTTTTAACACCGAATGCTTAGTTCATATCATAGATTCAAACTGTTTTTCAATATAAAAAAAATTAAGTGCCACTAGTATACTAATACACAACTTTTTTTTCCTGGCAGACATTGAAAACAGTCTGACAAATATGAATAGAATGTAATGTGACACCACTGCAGCAAAGAATGTTGGGTTGAAAAAATATTATATATATATATATATATATAATATAAGAAGAAAGAACCTCAAATGAACAAAAACACTGAAAAGATGATGGAAATATGGTATTCCTGTTGTTTTCTTTTTAATGTACAGTCTCCTCATGAGCTGTTTATACCTGCTGCAATGTTCTGTCCCTAGTGTGATTTAACTCACAAGCGTCATGTACTGTATGTCATGACTTATTTACCAAGTCAGTATTTAGATTTTTTGCAATATCCACAATTCAATTTAACTGTTGTTATGCGCAAGTTGAAAATGGAATTCAACTTAATTATAGATGATATTTGTTACTGGACAAATCTGCTGCAGTTTTCTTACCAACAACTGCAAATTGACTGTAACATTTTTATGAGGCACATCTGACTTGAAACTTAAAATTTCTTTTTGTTGCTACTTGTGGAGTCCACTCTGGAAATTCCCAGGAAGCCCTGCAGGCACATACTTCAGTCTCACTATTCATAATTTCATGTAATTCACAGAAAGCTTCCTGATTGTGTCACAGTTGTGTTAAGTTGTGGGTATTTCAGTGAATATTTAGTTTTGCACACAAAATTGGGATACTTAAATGAGACAGATTTTAAAAGAATTGCTGGTGATAATCTTAAGGTAACGTTAACAATGCTGCTGCTCAATATAGAAGTAAAATACTGTGTTTGTAATGACTATTTTATTTAAGAGGTTGCAGACAGGAAACAGTTGAGAGACGGGTAGGACATGCAACAAAGCTCCACAGCTGGACTTGAACAATCAGTGTTGTTGTTATGTGGCATGCATTATAATCATTCAGCTAGCAAGGTGGTCTAGTAATCACTTTTAGTTTTAAGTTGTTAGCACTGTTATTGTTCATTTGTGACCAATTTTACACTTGTATAAGCCTATAATGGACATTATCATAATATATTCAGGATTTGTTTGCGGTCCATTCAAACAGAGCAACATGCTTTTGGGTTGTAGGGGACTTTTTAATTGCAGTACCACTGTTGCAATTTGGCAGCAAAGCTAATTGACTGTACCATATGTACAGTAGCTCTTTTAATAAATTAAACAAATACAGATGTTGCTCCTCATCTGTTGTACTTCTGAAAGACAAGCAGGCAGTGCATGTGTATTGTTGAATGAGTCGTTTGGGGTGTATACTGTTCAACTACACCAACAATAACCACAGTTGTCACCAAATCAAACAAGTCCAAAACATTCTTCATGCAAGTACATGAGCAAAGACGCTTCCAGCTACACTCAGCAGCACACACATGACACAACAAAAGAAAGCTGACCGCTTTAATACTTAAAACAATCTTGTTAAACTTTTATAAACTCATATTAAATTGTTGTCAATGGATAGACGCATATATTTTAAATAAAATGGAAGAAAAGGTAATTGTTTTCCTAATGTCCTACAACGACACACTACACTACAATTATTGGTGCATCTAACAGAAATACCACAAAACAACTCTCTAGTTGTCTAGTCATCTATTTGGAGAGATAGAGTACTTAGCGACAAAGCACCACTGATTTGACTTTATGTGTCATTGGACAATCACCCAATTTGTCACAACTCAGCTTTGTGATCATGGCAAGAAAAGGGAAAGAAACGTGGTTGTAATGGGCAGATCAAGAAATACTTCACTGGCATAAATGACAATAACACATATCAACTAAACATATGAAATGGTCACTCAGTAGGTCACTAGTGTTAGTGTGTGGTTGTGTGAAGGTGTAACGCTGTACTGTTCTAAATAAAGACAAACTATAGCAAACAGAAGTGAGGGAGGCAGGAATTGGCATGGATGGTCTTAAATGCATTTTGGATGGACTGGCCATTGACAAAACACAAAGGCAAGGTCAGGATGCAAACCTACAGGCCATTGAACACAAAATCCAGGATAGCCTAATTAAAACACAAAATCAAGCCCTATCAATAGTCATTATACTGTTAAGAAAAAGATTCATGATTATAAGAAACATAAAAAGCAGTGAAGAGACTGTGTACCTCTGATACAGCTGATTTCTACAATGTCATCTTAAGCGTACCTTACATAACTTACATAACAGTTTCTATGTGTGAACTTCTAGAGCTGCAGTTGTTTATTTAGAGAATGTTTAGTCAGAGAATGACTCAAAGGGAAATCAATCTTCAGTTTGACCAGATGGGTTTTATGCTTCATTGAACGGTGCACTCTAAAAAAAAACACAGCTTGAGAGTACTGAAACTCAGTACCAAATGCAACCTCTCAGCTGTAGCTCCCAGTAACTTTGCACTGTGTCTGCTGGGTTAACAGTAGATTTTCTACTGTCAAATTAGATCAACAGCTGTTCTCTTGTCAGTACCGGTACCAGGACTCCGCAACACACAGTTTACCTTATAGAGCTGAGTTTAGCTGAGACTCAAGAGACAAGTCGGGCAGACCCCCGAGTTCAGCTAGTCAGAAGAGGAGAGGTTGACTGTCACTGCAGACCACCTGCTGCCTCTTTGAGTTGACCTGACGTCTGCCACTGACAGATGATGAAGATGAGGCTGTGTGGCTGGAGGGCTCTCAGAAAGCACGAGACGTCTCCAGAAGAAAGGAGAGACTGTTTGAGGCTGCTGATCTTGACAGGGCTTTCATTCAACAGCATCTGCCTGTCACTGCTGTCTGTGTTGAGCCCGACTCAATAGGCCGATAGATTCAAGAGACACTCACAGGAAAACAAGCCTTTGCTTTATGATTTAGTCAATGAACTTGTTCAAACAGTGCCGACACTATGTGAGTACATTCACTTTATAGAGAATGACATGATTACAAGTTGGTGCTTCAGGAATAAATGGTGTGTCAGGATGTTGGGGAAGCCTAGGGGGTATTAAAGAGCTGACTTGTGAACAACAAATGTAGCATGCAGGGTGTGTGTCCATGCAAGTGCCCCTGAACAAAGCATCTAAAGCCCCCAAAGCTGTACTTTCAGTGTACAGTCACAGGCAATCAACTTGTTGGATCATCATTCAGGATCTGAAACCACCTTTCCAATAAATGTCTGTAAAGGTTCTCAGTCATCCAGTTCATGGTTATCCCAAGGATTCTGCAATTGACAATCTTTACAATTATGTCCACACAATAGAACCGTGTAGGAGATATTTGGTGGACTTCTGGTTCTGGAAGTAGAAGTACCATTATTTTTTCCATAGAGAATGCTATGTATCAGATTTTCATTAAACTTTGTGATAAATCATCAGTCCAAAATACTATGTTGGAAAATACAAGGTTTTCCAGCCCATCATCATTCCCAGGACATCAGATAATGTCACTTTGTCTGGTCCTATAATAATAATAGCATCTCATTATGCAACAGTGTGTCTTAATCCCTCAAGTGAATACCATAATGAGCTAGACATGTCAATATTGGATGTCTAGAGTAATGGTGTGCTATATGTGCCCAAAAGTCTGCACAGGGGGATGGACGGTGGTTAGACAGGTCAACAACATGTAGACAGAAGTTTGAGTCTAGTCCATTTGATCTTTTTACTTATCCTAACTCTGGATTTGTTTTGCTTAATCTTAACCCTTGTCCCTAAACTCAACCAAACCATGATGATGTCAAAGCTGTAATCAAGCATTTATGATTGTTGTCATGAAGATAGGTTTGACACACATCTGCCATCATTCCCATGGTGCAACAGTGCTGCTCCTGAGGCATCAAATAGCAACACCAAAGGGTATCTATAGTGTCAGTATGTGACACTAAGGGACAAGGTGCCATTATCTGATGCTGTGGAATGACAGTGTGTTAGGGTTTGTTATCTTTGAATGCCTTCTTTTCATGACAATAGGAGGTGAGGCTCATATGTATTTATTGCCATCAAATTAATAGGTATGTACTTAGAGGTATCGATTTTTTGGTGCTTATCGAGAGGTAGGTCATGATGGTAACAGTTTTGGCAAGGTAGTCCAGATGTTTCCCTGCTCATATTTTTGTAAATATTTTATTATATCTTTTCATGGGACAGCACTGAAGATATGACACTTTGATACAACGTAAAGTAGTCAGTCTACAGCTTGTATAACAGTGTAAATTTGCTGTCCCCTCAAAATAACTCAAAACGCAGCCTTTAATGTCTAAACCGCTGGCAACAAAAGTGAGTACACCCCTGTGAAAAATGTCCACATTGTGTCCAAAGTGTCCATATTTTGTGTGGCCACCAAGTAAAGCAAAGTAAAGTATTTTCCAGCACTGCCTTAACTCTGTTGGACATGGAATTCACTAGAGCGTCACAGGTTGCCACTGGAAGAGGCTTCCTTCTGGGACGAAAGCCATGCAGACCAATTTGATGGAGTGTGCAGCGACAGGCTGACCCCCCATCCCTTCAACCTCTGCAGCAATGCTGGCAACGTCTATTTTCGAAAGACAACCTCTGGATATGATGCTGAGCACGTGCACTCAACTTCTTTGGTCGACCATGGCGAGGCCTATTCTGAGTGGAACCTGTCCTGTTAAACCGCTGTATGGTCTTGGCCACTGCGCTGCAGCTCAGTTTTAGGGTGTTGGCAATCTTCTTATAGCCTAGGCCATCTTTATGTAGAGCAACAATTCTTTT
>JAUBNQ010000003.1:17661068-17671111 GCA_032353495.1 Ctenopoma kingsleyae | reverse complement strand
TCTTGACAAGTTTGGGTCTTATCAGGGCTCTTAGTTTGTAGTAACTCGTAATTTACAGAACCCGAATGGTAATTGCTGGTGTCTTCTTCTGTAAGTCGCTTTGGATAAAAGCTTCTGCCAAGTAAAGTAAAGTAAAGTACAGTAAAGTAAAGTAAAGTAAAGTAAAGTAAAGTAAAGAGATGACTTTTGTTATGATTTGCACTATAGAAATAAAGATGAATTGAATGAAATTAATTACTATCAAGTTAGCAGTATCTTCTTTTAGCAATGAGTTGTGCAAGTATTAGCCCAACAATCTTCACTAATAAAGTGAGAAAGCCTGAGAGGTGAAACACAGAGCAAAAAAGTCTAGGGAGCACTTGATGCCCCCTTGAATCGATTGTGATACTGTATATTAACTTGAGTACTTGGTCAGAGCAGAAAGTGATACAGTGAAGTTTATACAAGTGTCTTTGCAAACTGGTTGGTGAACATGTGGTACACAGCAAGCCTAACACATCAGTAGTTAAGGAAATCTAAAGCATGCCTCATAAGTAAGTTTTAAACTTACTTTATTTGTCACATGCATAGTTATACAAGTACAACATGCAGTGAAATGCACACTGAACTGCTTCTTTTTGACTGTGCAAAAGCTATGAACTAAGTTCAAATTTAAAAGTAAACAGAAAGTTTAAAAACACATCTAAATAAAGTAAAAGTAAGTATAACTTAAACAGAGATCACAAGTGAAAGGTAAAATGCAATTATATGCAACTTTAAAAGCTTATGATAAATTTACAAATTTTGCATTCAGCAACAGGACAGCTTTTTGATAAAACACAAGGAACTGAAGAGTTCAGCAGCCATTAATTCTTCTAGGACTGTTTTTAATGTAAAAGAAAAATTGCCTGGCTTCCTAGTTGACTCAAAGGAACTTTTTAATTTTGATTAGTTTAACTGTGGGCAGCATGGGGTTTGGGGCTTTTCTGTGGGGAGTTAGCCGTCTCTGTATATCATCTCTGAGACAGATTGGTGACCTGTTCAGGGCGTACCCCACCTTTCACCCAATAACAGCTAGGAATGGCTCTCACACCCCTAGATTCACCAGGCCAGGTACTCCTCAAAAATAATTTGTAATGGGTGAAACATTTATTGCTATTAAATTGTGGGTTCAGGTACAGGTAAATGTACAGGTATGGGTACAGGTAAAAACTGATGTATGGGCAGGTAGTGGGTGGAAAAAGTGTTTAGGCTATGGTTTGTGTCGTGAGTCTTTATGGGTAAAGTCAGGTGTGGATTTGATAAAGACTATAAAAAAATAACAGTCTGGCAGCAATGTTGCCACAAGTTACCGTTAAATTACAGTAAACTTCCAAATGTTATTTTATAAAACGTTCCTGTAAAAATAGTTTTGAAGAAATATTATATATACGCGCAGTTTAAGGTATGTCACTGTTTGACTCTTAAAGGTGAAATAGTACCTCTGTGTCCAATAACTGCATAAATAACCAAGATGAAATGTGAAATTAAAAACCTAATTTGTAATGAGGTTTTATGTTTTGGATTTACAGCAAATTCATGTTTCTAAAGCCATAATATGAATATAATTTTTACCTGCATATAGGTCTACATGTTGTAGAAAAAAGTAAACCAGTGTTTTTACATGGATGTATAATAACTTTACATTTAAAAACAGCACAACAATGTAAAAGAATAGTGAATTCTCATAAATTAAATTACCAAATGTATTTGAAGATTCACTGTATTTTTGTAAAAAAAAAAAAAATTGGTAGATTGGCGTTGTAAGCTAATGCTGTTGTGACTTGTTCAGTGCTCACAGTGCTGTGAGCATGAATAGTAGATGCTAATAGCACATGTAGAGCAGTGTCACTTTGTTGCATACATTTTCCCTAACCCTCTAAAATCCCATCTGCAGTGACTCTGCAGGAGTTTATTACCTGCACAGCTAAGTCCACTTCCTCTAAACCACGATGTTAGTTCAACCCAGCCTTCATATGGAAAACAAGCGTGGTATTTGAAGCCTGAACAGCATTGGCTTTCTCACAGGAAATAGGGAACGATGGATAAAATATAAACAAATGTGTGAAATGTTAACTTGACGGCTATCAATGTTAGAGATGGCAGTGAAATGTGCTGTGAACGATGTTCAGAAATAAATAAGCAAGTGCTAAGTGGGGAAATGTGTCTCGTTAACTACACACTTGTAAAATTTGGGTAATATTTTTGACTGTTTTTCAATGGATCTGGAGTGCTCTTCACTGTCTGGATTGCAAAACTAAAACTGCACACGAGAAACATGAGGAGCTGCTAACTCGCCTAATAGAATTTGATGAGCTTTAGTCAAGAGTTTCAGTAGTCATCATTTTTGGCATTAACATGTCAAATGAAAAATACTAAATGTCGACTGTTAACTATTTACAGCTTTGTTCTAAAAACCATTACTATTAGCCTTGAGAGACACTTATCAAATGAAGCCCTGCTGTACGCAGCCCCACAGAGCTGAGGAGCTCTTTCCTGCACCAGCGAGTCTCATGTCATCAGCGTCAATAGCCAGTCTGCAGACCTTCAAACATCCCAGCCAGGCAGCTCGTGACCTTTTCCCCAGGGATCGCCATGGTGACAGTGTGCTGAAGCAGCAGGACTCTGCACTAGGAATTTAAAGTGTGTTTTATTATCAAGAGTAACAACACAATTGTCCGTACAAATGGAGTTTGACTAAATGAGTTTGGATGTATGGTTTCTATTGGCTTGTTAATTTGAAGATGTTTTTATGATGTCCAGTCACGTTTGTTTCATACATAGTATTCTTTACAGTGGAATGTAAGGCATGCATACAGATGTACTTTTGTATGATTTCTTCTTTTTATGTTGTGTTTCTTTATAATTATTACCTAAATATATGTAAATTTCAATGTGTTTTAGTTTAAAATGGTAATTGATAAAAAATTTCTCATTATCAAATCTAATTAAATCTATATTTTACAAATCTATTTTTTATCATTTACTGTATTTTTTGTAGTGGCTAACCTATGGGATGTCATCGTTTATTGCTCATAAATGTCTTCACAGCTGTTGAATGGATTGGCAGAAAATGTGGTGCAGATATGTCTCCTGTCTATCCCCAGCTAACACTCTTTTTGTTCTTTTGTACAAAAATTTTATGCTTTTTTAACAGACAACAGAGACATGAGAGGAAAAAAGCCAGATAGAGATGGAACAAAAGTCTCTGGTTCACAGTTGGTGTCTAAACCCATAAACTATAGTGGTGCCCAGACATTTGTGGTTTTGATTGAGAAAAATCAACAGCTATTAGATGAACGACCATGAAATTCAGTACAAACGTGTTTCTCATGTCTGTACTGATGAATCTGTGAATTCACTGAATTTCTATCTATCACCATAATTGGACCAACTTTATTTTGTGCCCAATTCTCTGCACATGTTGATTATCTTGTCATTCATTTTTTCCATGAATACTAGTATAATAATATAATAATGTTGCATGCTACAACCATTTTTCAACTATGTCTCTGAAAAACTTATATCAGTTTATATACACAAGTAAACTTGGTGTTTGAAGACAAGTCAAAAGAGACCTGAGATGCTGAACAACAGAATCTAAAGTTTGGGTGGCTCTTCCAAACTGATAAATAACCATTAACATATCTAACACTACAAGAAATGATACACACCCACAGTCGTGTCTGATTTTAAAGTTGTGACACGCCAAGCCGATAATCGGCCATTGGCCAGTGTTGGGCCATCTGACCCAATTTGTCGATGAGCGAGACCACTCTGATTGGCTGTTCAGTTTAGGGTTAGAGTTCTATTTGCATTTGCAAATTTCTACCACAACTGAAGTTTCCCATAAATATGTATTTGCTGCTCAGTCTATTTGTTTAGTTATATATAATTGAACATTTATAAGTCTTAGTGAGACATTTTCATGTGAGGCAACAGTTGCCATATTTCCTCAGAGGCATCAAACAGTGTCGTACTGTTTGTATTTTGTACGAATGTATAATGACATAGGTTGCCTGGACACACAGATGTGTTCACAATGACATGTTGTCTTTTTGAGGCTGATTCACAGACTGAGTGACTCAGCTGTGGTGCTTCAGCTGGCTTTGAGAAACACTCTGGTGTGGAGGCTGAACTCCGCCTCCGCCTGGACTTGTTTATTTGTTAGCCCACAATGCACTGGGAGAGAGGAACGGGAGTGGGGGGGGAGGGGACAAGTTGGGCCTGTTTAAAAAGAACAACAGCAGGGTTCCTTCAGCCAAATGTGCATGTGTTTACTTTGGGACGTGTCCTCATCCGTCATTGTAACGAAGAACAACATCAAAAAATAGCAGGTCTTCTTCAGTGGCTTATCTAGAATCTAACTACGTTTCAAAATCTTTCTCTGTCATCTTAAAGTCTGGGGACAGAGTGGAGTACTGGACAAGATGTGACTCTACTGAAAGAAGAATTATTAGACATTTAATAAGGATTTTAGCGTAAACTATGATACTGAATTCTTTAGCTGCAATGTCTTATTTGTTTTCAGCATATTCTGTAGCTGTAAAAGAGTTACGTTTATATACAGTATGTGTGCAGTATATCGAGTTGAAATTCATGGCTTTTGTTTAGTTGAATGTGATTTAAATGACCACTCTTTCAAAATAACAGTGAGACTTAAGTTCTCCAAATACCCAGTGATCCCAAATTTACCCGCAGTTGAAACTGTACAAAACCAAAAGCGATCGTGGGCAGCTTGTGAAAATCTCCCCGAGCATCATCAAGTTCCGTTTTAACTGTGTGAGCCTGAGTCCCCAAAGGAAATGTGTGTATTAATATCTTCTGTTCCTCATCATTATCACCCCTGTGAAAACAAGAGCAGCTATGGTGTCATGAAAATAAGCCCTTCGGGGTGATTCATTCGCACACTAATTGTGCAAAAAAAAAAAAAAAAAAAAGTGAGCAAATGAGGGGGGGTGAGGAGTGTGTGTGTGTGTGTGTGTGTGTGGGGCGGGGATTCTCAGTACTGTTGTTGTGTTTGGGGCATTGTGTGAAAACAACAAACCTTGCCCATTGATGATGACCTTGAGTTTTAGTTGAACAAAATTAAATATTTAAAGCTACACTAATCTATAAGACCAATGTTATACATCTTCCATCCACCGCAACCCTACCACCTCCTTCTGACTCCCTTTGTGTCAGTAAATGCAGCACTTTGTTTAAAAAAATAGGTTCCATCACAATGTAATTGTAATATAATTATTATGATTAAGAACTTAATTGCGTTTGCTGTTTAGTTGCATAGGAACTAACAAGGTGCCTTCTTCAGTACAGTACAGTACAAAACTTCATGCTGTTATTTATTGCATGTAAAAGAGCATACAAAGCGTGAGTGAAATCTCTTGTTTATGAAAGCATTCACAGCCTTTCCTGTGGCACCTCTCCACCTTCACGTTAGCCATTTTTAACAGTGCAGCTCTTGAAAATCTTTTGATACTGTAAAAGATTAAAAAACTCAATATTCAATACTCTACTCGTTATTCACCTATTGCCGCTCAATAGCACATTGCAGCTTAAAATATATAGACCATATAGGTAAGTCAAGCAATGAGCCCGGCTTCACAAACCTGCCAGTAAGAGCAGATTAATAATGTGTCCACTATTACATTTTCGATTGTGTTGTTGTAGACTAATGATCAGTCATGCAGGTGTCTCTCTCTCTTTCTCTCTGGCATAGTTTGCATCTTCTCTGTGTGTTTGTGTAGGTCTCGTCTGGGTGCTCCGATTTCCTCTTGTAATCCAAACACATACAGGCCAAGTCAAGTGGAGGCTAGAAAATTTCCCACAGGTGTAAGTACACGAGGTATTTCCCTGCCTGTCACCCAGTGCATGCTGGGACGGGCTTCTTGAAATCAGATCCCTGTCTACTGAGTTCAAGAGTGACTTAAGTTAAACAGTTTTGTTCATCTGACGAAAACATTAAGCGCATTTAATTGAGTCCAACCAGGACACGCAGTTTAAGGTATGTCACTGTTTGACTCTTAAAGATGAAGCTGTTTCATATTAATATATTAATATAAATATTGATTACCAAAGCTATAATTGTTAATAATTACATAAATAGATTTTGTGTTTTTAATCTGTGAGGATATTTGTTCAAACATCCTCACGGGCAGAATAAATAAACTGCTACGTGCTCTGGCTCCAGTGTTAGTGATAAACAGGCACGCCAGTAAAAGTCAGAGGACTGAACTACAAGTCATCAAGTGTCTCAGGTCGCTTGGCAAGTAGCACCGCGCTGAGGCATGGATACTAGGGTTGGGGTGGGGAGAGGGGGGAGGGGAGCACTGCTCTAACTATCTCTGCTCTGCTGAAGCACTCAGTGAAAAGAGGAAGTCAAGGGAACGCAAACAAAGACGCAGCCCAACGGCTCTCTCACCACACTGCCAGGAAACAGGGTAGGGTTTAGATAAAGGGGAGTAGGGGGGTAGGGGGGTAGGTGGTCGTGGAGGCAGGGGGAGGTAAGAGAAAAGGAGACCAAAACCCAGCAGGTGTGCTCCAGCAGCATGTAATGTGTCAGCGTGGCTCTGTGCCCGAGCACACTCTGCAGCATGGAAATATACAGTGAGTTTTCAGCAAGGTTACGGTGATGTTGATTTATCTTCCTCCTTCCTGAACAGGGCTGTTAATTCACTTCAGCCTTAAGCCTTGGCAAACTCCCTGCATCTCATTCTCTTCTGAAAAATTTTGTACATGCACTCAAATAAATGATAGAAATTTCTCACAAATGATTAAACTGGGGTCAGGTGAGTATCAGCTCCAAACAGAAATTGGTCAGTAATAGTCCCCTATTGTGATTTTCAGTTCAAGATTCACTTCATCTTTGTTCTGCGTTGCTCTTGCTTAACATGGCTGCAATTTGTAACATCAGTCAGACAGGGTGTCAACTCTGACCAGTGTTGTGCGTGAAGGCAACGTTGACCTAATCATTTTACACCATAAGAACATGAGCGTCGTTCGCCTGCTGGGTGAACGTGAGCAGCTGAGGCTTTGTTCGCTCAATGTGCATCTCTATGGTCCAGTCAACATCATCCTGCTTCCCTAGCCATGTATGTGTGGCATTCAGGAACCGTACAGAACGTTAGGTCAGTTGCATTTTGGAGCCCAGTGGTGCATGAACCAGTTTATTTTTGAGAATGTGAAGGTCAGCATGCTAATTTGTGGACTATTAATGTGAACTAGTTCATTTTAATTTGTGTGAACTGAACACTGAGCTAGCTATTGTGAAGCGTGAACTGCAAAGTTAAATCTTTTTCCTTGTTTTGTTAGTCCTTGGATAGACTTGCTGTGCATGGACATGTGCAACGTCTGTGTCTGTGTCCCTTGTGTACTTTGTGTATGTGTAGAGGTTTTAAAATATTTGCCACAAGGGGGCAGACTAGCCTAATCATCTCTGAACAGAATTAGAATTTCTTCCTCATGAACTTCTGCTTTTCCACAACATAAATGCACTCACTCAAAAAACAACAACATAATGTCAGGTATGTGCATGTGGGCAATGTGGACAAGTTCACCATGTTTAGCTTTTCCCGTGTAGCTCTTGGGAAGCTACGTAATGCTGTCGTAACCACGAGCAATCACCAACGCATTTGGTAAATGATCACCAGCTAACATGGTCACTAGTAAATTTGAAACACTAGTCACGTAGATTTGTATCTTGACTATATAGGGCATTAATTTCTGGCAACTTGCACAACTGACGCATCAAATCAACTCAGGCTACACAACGGCACTTTGTCGTTTACACAAATGCTTTGTTGAAAGCAAGAAAAGACAACTAAAGAAGCTAATTTATCAAGTTATTATATCTTTTTTGAGAATTTGACAGTATTTTATAAACTGGATATGTTTAAAAATGCTCTGGTAATGGCTGGTCCGCAGGACAAATTTACACCAGGAAGTAGTCCATAAACTGTGTTGGATGTTTACAATGGAGAGTTTGGGTAATAATTCAACAGTTCACCTTTAATTTCTCTTCCAAATACGTTTAAGTTTATTTACACCTGTACGGACAAAACAGTGTTGGGTGGCAGTAGCTTAGTTGCTAGAGCAGTCGCCTTCAAGCCCCAGATTTGGTGGTTTGGTTCCCGATTCCCCCTGATTCCTGGCCACAAGTCAAAGTGTCCCTGGACAAACACTTATCCTGAACTCTTGGTGCCTAAAATACATGATTAATAAAGTATTGATTATTATCATTATTATTATTATATCTATTGACAGCATTGACCAAAAATATGAAAACAAGGCCTAAGTTGTAATAAACCAGAATCATCCTTTAAATACAAAGCTACTGTGAATAAATATATAGAGCACCAGCCTAAACTCTGCATTCTTTTACATGACACATCTTATCGTTCTCCATTTAAGTGAAGTTATTTGGAACCACAATGGAGCTGTCACATGTGTCCAGAGCTGTTGCTGCCTGTTGCAGAGTTGCCTGTTTTTCCCTCAGACAGCCTCCCTCCCTCTAGCCGTCCCTCCCCTTCCTCCTCCCCCGTCCACGTGCTCTCACTCATCTGGGTGGGTATGAGCAGGACTACTTCAAACACGTGCTTTATGCCACCCTGCCCCCCCACCCCACCACCCCCACCTCTCTTCTCTCTCGCTATCAGCCTGTTTTCCTTTGTCCAGCCCATCTTTCTCTGTGCTGTGTGATTTACTCAAGCCTGGGAGACATGTGATCACTCTGCTGGATACCAAGAACTCCAGGCAGCCAGTGTTTTTGGAGGAGGAGAAAGAAGGAACAAGGAAAACAACCTGACAAAATTGGCCAACTATCAGGACATTTTGTACGACCTGAGAACATGTAGATTCTGCCAGAAGATGCTTATTACACTAAACAGGGTTCATTGTCATATTAACTATTATGCACTATGTGATTATCTCCGACATCTTACCAGTGTTGAACTAAAGATGCATTTCACTTAACATCTCACAATTTAGGTTGCAGTTAAAACACTGTAGTTGTTTAATAAATCACATTTTTACAAAGGTAAAAGAAAATGTGAAAACTATTACACACAGGACACAGATAATCATTATGCCAAAAAATGTTGTTCCGACATTCATGATAACTAAAGGTTGAATGTCAGTGACACTAGTGATCCCCTGACTTTTAATATAGCACCACTAACAGATTAAAAATGGCCCCTATCAAAAGAAATATCCATAGAAAATCCATCTAAGACTCCCAACCTACAGGAGCTGGCGATACAGTCTTACACATATGCACATATATATATGTATATATACATACTTATACTCCTTTCTATTCTGGATGAATTCAGTTTTTGTTTGTTCAACACTTTATTTTGTCACTGATTACATGCATGACTAATGAAATTCTCATCATTATCAGCCGTACTTTGTTTTGTGCTAATTTGCATATTTGGATGCTAACATGCTACACATACCGTATGACCACTGTTCCCTCTAAGCTGCGCGCTGTTGCTCACAGTGGTCCGCCCAGGGAGTTTGTGTGTTTGCTCAGACACTTGAAAACTTATGACATGGTCAACTTTAATGTTCAACCTTATATATGTAAAGTACAAAGCCAATCAAGTACAACTATTGCAAAATACTTACAAAGTAAATACTTTATGACACCTCAACTACAGCTGCTTTGAGATTATAATCTGCTTTTAACATTCTTAAAACATCTCTGCATAATCTCAAGCTAATAAAACATCACGTTTTATTCTTAAGAATCATAATCACAGTTCACATCTCCCTTTCAACCATGCTTGCTAGGATTTTTATTTATAAAGGTGCAAAGCCTGCCTCAGTGCATCAATCCTCAAATTTAACCCCGCAGCTCATTACACCAGATCTCAGGTATGTTTAACTGTAGCTATCCCTCAGCTAGTGGACTAGTGGACTTTATGAGGCCCAGGCCTCTCCCGGAGTCTGTGATAATCAGAGGTGACTGTGTGCAGATGGTCAAGACTTACAAATACCTGGGAGTGCAGCTGGATGACAAATTG
>JAUBNQ010000003.1:17634267-17647027 GCA_032353495.1 Ctenopoma kingsleyae | reverse complement strand
GCACCAGTTATAGCGTAGGTCTATGGTAAAGATTTTTGCGCCCCAAAGGAACAGGAAATACATCACATGACTGTTCAATCACGGTAAATGAGTGAGAGAACATTTTTAAACTACACTTGAATGCAGATTATACACAGTATTCTTGGTCTGTATAATATATACCTTGTTTATTTACATTTTCATATTTTTCAAAAATAATTTTATGTGATTCCTATCTTCTTCTTCTTCATGTGAGACAGGGGGGGGCAGTGCCCCAGTGCCCTCTGTTGACAGGCTGCCACTGGTAAAAAATGACAAGTTAACCCTATCTCAAAGGTTGGAAAATCCAACTACCAACACCTCTAAAGAAATAAATCACTCAAAATGTCAAACTGTTCCTTTATTTATTTAATTGACTGCTGATTGGTTTAATCTATACCAGTGCATTGTGGCATACATTTTGTTTGAAAAATGCTAATCTGAAAAGAAAATAAATGTTAAATATGCAGTGCAAATTAAAATAGATAACAGTAACTCTTTCTTAGACGTAACAGAGACCCAATAAAGTAGTAAATAAAGAGGTATAATATAGTGTTGATTACATGCACTTGGGACTAATTGGAGCTCTGAAAAATTATAACTATCATAAATCATTAGTAACTTTACTTGTCACTGCAGAGAACAGCACCTTATATATAAATGGAGGAGGTTCAAACTTTCAGCATCCTGCCAAAAGCAAGAGAGAGAGAGACAGAGAGAGAGAGAAAACACAATAGTCAAGTGAATCAAGTATTAGAAAGAGGCTGGAAGTCTGGCTGAATTTAGGGGCCCAAAAATAGGACACATTCCTCTGCAGTGGAGGGTGTGTGTGTATGTCAACAGGAATACATACCAAGCTCCTGCTGAGGGGGGCTGACTTTCTCCACAGAGGGAGGGAGGCCAAAACAAAAGGGCTGGCTGGTGTGAGCTCGCTGTGGAACTGGATGGAGGTGGTTTGAATTCTGTCAAGCTGCAAACAACAAGGTATCATGTCTTTAACATATGCATTATAGCCTTTGCATTAGGAGACAATGTAAGACTAAATCTTGACCAAAATAAATGAGGTCAACGACAATACATTTAGGTAAATCACAGGCTGACACTGAGATTGACACGTTTGAAGTAAACACAAACAGTCATGTACAGTATAATCCTCTCAAGTTCAACAAGGGGATTTTTTTAAATCTGAAAATGTATACAATCCCAGTAAAGAAAGTGAAATTGCTGTGACATTCCCCAATATTCTTTTTAAAGACAACATTACATAACTAGACTGAGACATTAAAGTACTAAAAAGTACTTCACTCACTTATTGTGTTCCAGAGATGTTGTTTGTATTGCATGTTAAACCCTGGTGTACAGACGTTTCTTATGGATTTATTTATTTAATTCTAAATATTCAGTCTACATAAATTCACTAAGAGGAAACAGGATTCTTCCAACGATCGTGCAATGATTTGGTTAGTTGAAGTGAGGCACATAAACACTGTTTAATATGTTGAAGCAAAAGGAAAAAAGACATGTTGGAGCAGCATGTAAACAGGTAAATAGTTGAAAAGTGTACAAACATGTCTTGTATGTAATGTTGACGTCAGTAGCCAGGATTCCTTTTAGGGTAACACTGGGTTTTCTACCATGTGTGATGTGTCATCAGAGTTTTGGTTGGAGCTTCTAGCAAGGTTGCACAATCATTTCTTTTCTGTAATGCTACCTGGCTTTGACCGATTCATTTTGAAAAGAGCATAATTGCTGCATGGATTATGTTCACTGAAATAAAATTTCCCAGGCCACTAAGGTGTTTGATTTTTACTTTAATGATTTTTGTATTAAGGTACAGTCACATTAAACCTCTTAACTGCCTTACAAATATTCCCCTTATCTCACACTCACTGCAGCTGAAGCCTGCACAAGCTTTAGGTGGCGTGTGCATCATCTCTCCTATGAGTCTTTGTGACTTGATAGATAGATAGATTCCCCAAAGGGAAATTGGAAAAAAATACATGATAGTAAAGATTTGATTTTATGTGATTTTATAATATTGATCATTTTGCTTTTATGCTAATGTACTGTAAAACAAATTGAATTGTCTGTGTTTATAAAAGGGGTATAAATAAAACTGACTTGACAAAGACACCTTAAAGTTGTATCTCACCGTTTCAATAATAACTCTGGATCAAATACTATATGTAATATGAAGAGTGATTCTGTAGGTTTGCTCAACTCTAGAAAGACTTTCAGCCTATTTTAGATCATTGTTTTGATTATACGGCCCACAGAGTCACACAGCAGGTTAATATGGTAGGAAAGCTTTGATAAATATTCACCATAATTTGTCAGATGCTGTGAGGAACCTGAGGGCAAATAACAGAATGGCACTTTTTTTTCGTGTATTGGATATTAAGGAGGCAGACAGGAAACATGCAGCATGACATGCAGCAGAGCTGGACTCAAAGCAGGGACAGAGCAGCTACGTGGCTCAATCATTGGGCTACTAATGCAGAGCTACAAATTAACAATGTTTACAGAAGTCAAATAATAAAGTATTATGAAATCATTATAATTGTCATAAAGTATTCTAAAGAAAAAGTAAGATGTTCCCCCTATAGGGACACCAAAAGACGTCTGCCCCAGGGCACCAAAATATCCAGAGCTGGCCCTGCATCTATCTGTAACAGCAACTACTTGTAATCATTTATTTTGTTTCCAAATTGAATATAACTCTAAAGAAAGGACTTGGAACCAGTCAAGGTAACACAATTTCTACTGCTGGTTTACTTCACACATTATAGCTCAATAGAGCACCGTACATTGTACACACATCCACTTCAGTGTACTGCTGTCAAACACCTCGTTAAAAATGTTTTTCTCTTATAGCGGCAGAAGTGGTTGCGCTGTTCCCGCAGCCTGGAGCATCCTTCCCTTACCTGTGCTGCTCTTTAAACAGAAAGCTCTCAGTTAAGAGAGCAGGGACCATTACGGATAATAGTGTAAGGGTGGGTGTGTAAGGGTAATGACGGCATGCGGCGGTGAAACCTCTCCAGGATGCGCGCAGCGCGGCTCGGCTGAGCGGGGATCAGTGGAGGTAGTTAGTGAATGTTTCTTTGCACAGTGATTAAGGGGGAGGACCAATGGCAACAAAGGAGACGGAGAGGACGGTAGCTCCTCCTCTCCCTATCTGTCTCCCCCCTCTTTCTCTCTCTCTCTCTGTGTGCTTTATAGATGTATATAATCCCTGAGCTGACCCAGAAAACAAACTCCTCTGACTGCCGAGACGCCGCAGAGTTTCAATCCGCCACAGGGCTGCATGTAGCCGGAGCATCAGCTGGACAAACAACCCCGGCGCTCATCCAACTTGTCCGTACGGATTCTACATTAACGCATCGGGAAGGTGTCGTCTCCTTTTACTCCTAAAAACAGGTAGAGAGGCAACACTTTGCTCTTTAAATATTTTACTAACATTATCGGTATAATAATAAAAAAAACCTGCCAGATTAGAGGTGATTGAAGGAAATCTATTTTAATTCACCTTGTCACTTTGTATACTTGCTGCGTTATTGCCTGTTACATTTATCGCAGGTTAATGGCATCGAATAATGTCAGATAGCCCACATGCACTGTCCCCGAAGATAAAAAAAAAATGGTGTCATGCTTGTGTAATAATGCCTGCAATTATCATACTCCCTCAGACTATCTATTTACAAAGTGGCATTTGGCTGAATGATAATCCTGATCTGCAAAGAAGCTCCACAGATAGGGTATAATTAGGTAACACAAGAGCAGAATAGTCTATGGAGGATTTAGGCTGTTGAGGAAGCTGTCTTGTTTTATCAGCACTAAAATTGTTGCTACAAGCAGCCAGGGGCAAGGCAAGAGTTCATTTTGGGGATTGGATTTAAAATTTGAATGTCTCTTTTTCGCCCTGGACGTGTTTTATGATCAGCATATCTAGAGGCACCTTCTAAAACAAATGTCATTCATTTGCATTGTGCTCATCATAAAAAAATGGAGTTTGACTGTGAGCAGGATCTGTTTGTCACCTGTAGGTAATCTTAATTAAAGATCTGTTTGTAATGACAGTGTGAAGACAGAGGCAGTGTGATGCGTGTTGAGCGTGGTGTGTGTGGTCTGGAGAAGCATTCCTCTGCGTCCTTTTGGCTGCAAGGGTATTGCTGCCCTCCCTTGTCAGAGTGATATTCAGTGGTAATTCACAGATGGTGTAAATTTGGAGGTTTGAGGTGTTTCTTTTTCGTTCTTTTAACGGGTACACTTCCGACTTGACTGAAAGCGTTCAAATATAGAAAGAGAAACTGGAGGAGAGAGAGCAGTTTCAACATAGACACAGTTTGTTCTCATGAGGGTTTTTTAAATGTGTTGTTTTAAAGGGTTACTCAATAAATTTTGTATGAAACTTGTAGAAAATTGGAAGATTTACCAGAGACAGATAACAGAAATAACTAAAATGACAGTGTAAAATCTATTATTTAAATAAACAAACACAAACATGTATTTTAAGAGTTGATTGAACAGCAGTTCTTATGGCAAACCCTACCTGTCTCAAGCCGCATCCAAGACAATCCCGATTGGCACCATCTTTTTCAAGCGTGCCGGAATAACTAATTCATATGATTTCAAGTTTTGCTTTTTGACAATGAGTTAAATGTTGTATGTGTAACAAGTCATGAGAACATACACAAGGAGGTTGTTTTTAGTCAATGATAGCAGGCTACATTAGCTGTCTTCAGTAATGAGAGTCCTTTAGATAGCTAGCTGGCAAATTGATTTGTGCTCTCATTTTGTGTGTGTTGATGACACATTGTGATTACAAAAAAAAAAAGACCATGGAGTTTATTTCTATCTGGCAGCTAAATAAACGTCACTAACTATATGTAAATATCAGGCTAATGCTTTGTAAAGAAACAAGCAACAAGAACAAGTTAATTTGTTTTATTAAAGTGGATGTGCTATTTTATTGAGTTTAATCACTCAAAATAGTTGGAAAAAGCGAGATGTTTTTTTGAACATGCATAATTATGAATGATGGCCTTGCAGGTGAAGCCAGTCTTTATTATTCATGCTCAAGTGTGTTGAAGTGAAAGTATTTCAGTCATGTTCCTGCAGTTGGGAGAATTCCCCAAGCTTGAAATAAAAAAGTTTTTTTTTATTTTTTGTACAGCCCAACATCAAGGTTATCCTGTATTTTTAGAGCATTAGAAAGTTCTCTCCAGAGCCACAGAAGACATTATACTGTTTTCACGGGCTCAGTAGTACTTCTCAAGGTGACCGAATTTAACTTAAGTAAAATTGGAGTACCTGTTCAAACAGTGGATTCATTTCAGGCTTATTTAGGTTGTAATGACTACTGGTTGTATTAAAAATGTAATGTCTTTTTCAGATTGACAGAGCAGCCATGGCTGAACACATGATGATGCCCATGTCCCACGGCTTCAGGATGGGCATGAATGGACCACCGCAGCACAATGGCCAACCCGGCATGCGTGGTCTGCCAAATGGCCAGGTGATGCACTATGCCAGGAACCCTCAGAATAACATGGAGGCTGCCATGAGACAGAGGCAGAGTATGGTGGGACCAGGAGGGATGGGCCCTGTGAATGGAGCTCCAATGGCCAGTCACCATCACCAGATGTTATCTGGGAACATGATGTACAATGGACAGGGTCCACAGCAGCACCACCACATGCACCCCCAGCAGCAGCAGCAGCAGCAGCAGCAGCAGCAGCAGCAGCAGCAGCAGGGTGGACACCCACAGCAGTACCTCCCCGGTAACCTCACCTCCCAGCAACTCATGGCCAGTATGCACCTGCAGAAACTCAACACTCAGTATCATGGACACCCACTTAGCTCTGTCAATGGACACCACCTGCCAAACAACGCCCAGTACAGGGTGGGTCCTTCCCAGTTTTCAGGCATGCAGCACATGGGCGGCCCTTTGGGGCTTAACGGCATGGACATGGATCTGATTGACGAGGAGGTTCTGACTTCACTGGTGCTGGAGTTTGGGTTGGATCGCATTCAGGAGCTGCCTGAGCTCTTCCTTGGACAGAACGAGTTTGACATCATATCGGACTTTGTGTGCAAACAGCAGCCAAGCACAGTGAGCTGTTGAGCGAAGCAGCCAGAAGCTGGTTTGATTTGTTTGGACTGGACACCCCAAAGAATGACTGAGTGGCCACAGTAGCACAGCGAGAGAAGACAATCTCTCGGTTCTGTTTGGGTGTATTTGTGCCTGTGTATATGACAGTGTCTAGCACACCTTCACACTGACCTGCCTGTGAGTTGATGAAGAATTGTAATGAGAGAAAACACAGCAAAAGCACCAGGTTTTGATTCTTTGAGCTGGTGCCAGTAAAATCTGTTGTTGTTGGCTAAATTGAGGCATCCTGATGCAATCAGCTCTGTCTGTACCCATCTGGCCCTCAGCACATGTGCCTGCAGAGCAAAGGCTTTGGGATAATTGAAAACTTAACAAACACAATGGGGGAAAGTGACCTGGAAAGACTGTCTATCTGGGTCTGCTCGATTCTGTGGCATCTATAAATGTGGTTTATCTCCGATGACACCTTCAACAAGTAGCAGACATTTTACAGATTTATAGAAGTTAGTCCTCTGAATTTGGTTATACAAGGATGAAGAGATTTACAGTAAAAAATGATTTGTGTGTGTGTGCGTGTGCGTGCATATTGAAGGCTGGCTCTTCAAAACGTTCCTACAAAATAAAATACACCTTTCCTTGAAGAGCAGGAGAGTGAGGTTGTGCAGAATTTCTGGTTGATGATGTGATGGGGTTTATCTCAGATTGATCAGGTCAAATGTGCTACATGGATTATTTGAGCTTTCAGTGTCATTTACCTGACTCTGATATAATGTGCTAAAATTCTAAATGTACTGCATCTGCTAACTGTGGGTGAATCATAAAACTAGTGCGTCTGCTTAAGCAAAGCTTTTCAATGCTCATTGTGAACAGATGCTGGGTTATATTGAAATATGAGACTGGGTGTCAACCCACCAACACTGGGGTTCTTAGCCAACTGCCCTACCAACTGTGTCACTGTCGCCCCTGTTATTTGCAATCAGGACGGCGTCTTCCTTCCTAAACCATAGTCATGGTGTGGTGAAGCTGATTGGAGTCTGCTTGGTGAGAGAGAGAGAGAGAGAGAGGGAGGGGGAAGAGAGACTTTGGTTGTGTGGGCACCATGTGTGGACATGACAGCACTTAGTTTAATCATTATTTAAAGCTGCCTCTACCTGTGGAATTGATTTCATTAGGCAGGAAGAGCGAGCGAGGGGCACAAAGCGTGCAAAGTTGTTGTTTTTGCCATAGATTAGCTTTGTGATTAGATTTAACTTACATGTTCTCACACATTTGTCTTAATTGAGGTTGACATACACATTCTCCACTTACTCAATAACTATAAAATGGACACGTTCTTGGCGTTTTTATTTCCTTCTACTTTTTTTTTTTTTAGCGCAGATGGTAATTAGGTTTGTGTAAAGGTTGCTGCTGTGCCACTGTAGGCTGGCTGAGGGAAAGATTCCTGCGCTCATAATGCTGTTTGTGGAGCTGTCAGTGCTGCAACGGTGTGCTGTATTAATCTGTTCCAATAGAACTGCGCTGCTGTCCCCGTCTCTCTGGAGATCTGCCATCTACTAGCTCTCGAGTCAAACAATGGGCATTGAAATGCTGTTACTGTACAAAGGCAGTAAAATGCCAGTGAGTTCCCACTCTGTTCTACTTTCTGCCTGGCAAACTGCATCCAGACAAACTCACAACCTCACAGTTAAAATGGAACTACTTCTGGCCTTAGTGAGACTGTGGCCTCTGATTAATGCTATATCGATAAGAGCAGCCTTCTTGTGTATTGTATCTTTGTACTGTAGACTAGAAGTGAAGTTGATCTAGACACATTTAAGGTACTTTTGGAAACAAAAAAAAAACATTGTGAGATGTTAATGTAAAATCAGTGGCTGATTTTTGATGTGACAAGAGATTATATCCTGAATTTTATACAAATGTGTGTGTAGATACAGTGAATGCCAATGTTCGTGGGTGCAGGGGCCTGCTGAAGCTTTAAGACCAAGTAGACTGCATGTTAAAGCAAGCGTGAGAGATGTCGCCACTTTCCCACAAAGCAGCTGAGAATGTACAGTGCAACACTTTGTGGGAACCTGTCTTAAGATGGTAGATAAACGTGTGAGATTGTACTCCTTGTTCCAAATTACACATCATTCATTTGGGTAAACCCCCCCCCCCCCCCCCAAAAGCTTTTGTAATGTTATTGATTCTATTTTAAGAAAATGTATTTATTTTCAAATAAAATATTTATTTAAAGAAATTGGTGGTGTGATGACTACTTTATCCAACATTGGCTGCTACAAACAGCACAATATGATACACAGTACATTTGAGGATTATTGTGTTGCTATATACAATGCTGTGAAAAAGTATTTATATTTAATGCATTTGGCACAATTAAATGATTCAGATCATCAAAATAATTATAATAATTCATTATCGCATCCAGGAGTCCATGAAAGAACCAAGAACAGAATATAAAGAGTTGCAGGCCTCTCTTGCCTCAGTTAAGGTCAGTATTCAAGATTCAACAATAATAAAAGTGACTGGGCAAAAATGGTGTCCATGGGAAAGTTTCAAGGTGAAAACCACGACTGACTAAAAAGAACACAACAGCTTTTTTCACATTTGCCAAAAAAACATTTTGATTAGACTTTTAAGACTTTTGGGCACATGTTCTGTGGACTGACAAGGCGACTGACAAGTTGTGCAGCCTGTTACATCATCACAAAACACAGACATACATCATACCAGCAGTCAAACATGATGAAGGTAGTGTGATGTCTGCGGTCTGATTTGGATGACTTGCCATAATTGATGGAACCATGTCTGGCCATCGGTTTGTCACCTCAAGCACACTTTGAGTGGCCTAGTCAATATCTGACTTGAATCCGATTAAAATGCTGTGCCATGATCTTAAACAGACCTCGAAAATCCTCCAATGTGACTGAATTAAAACAATTCTGATAATAACCTGTTCTTAGGTTTAAACCAAATACCTTAAAAATCATCATTTAAACAGCAATTTGTATTTACTCAAGTTATCTTTGTGTAATATTAAAATGTGTTCACCTGAATCATTTAAGTGTGACAAATATGCAAAAAATTCCAAATCAGGAAAGGGGGCAAATACTTTTCTTGTGACTTGTGTGACTAGTCAGCACTGAAATGCTGTCAGTTCCTCTTATTTGCCTGAGTTTTATGCTGTTGTTGGTTTTAGACACTTCTCCACCCACAAGAAATGACAAGCAAACACCAGAGCAAAGTACAAACTACATATACTAAACAGTAATGAGTCAGCACACTGTCAACACAAAGCTGGATTCACCAGCTTTTTTTTTTACTAGTAGTTCCTTGTGTGTTATACAATTAGAAATGTTTAACTTAAACAGAGAAAAAGTTTGTTACCAAGTGGCACGAGTGGAATATACCAGCAGTGTAGTGGTTTGTATTTTCTACTTTAACATTTTTAATCAGACACATATCTTTTTTCCCATACATGACTTTATTTTGCCGCCACTCTTTTAGTTCCCACTTGCTGTAGCTGAAGGAGGACCCTGCAAAATGTGGTCAGGTAGAAAATTAGTTAAACCATCTAGTTTCTATTTAAATATTTCTGTGGGGATTTATGGGGGGAAAAAAATCATTAAAATTCTAATTAGCTGCACAATAAAGTCATACAAGGAGAGCTGGAGTATACGTGCTGCTCCATACCATCTTACTCGTCAAGGCAGCCACTTGCCCTTGAGCTGTTTTACATATTTGAAATCTAAGAGCCAGTGACATGCGGATGTGCACAAAGCTTGGGTTCAGTGTGGGCAGGTTTCCTCAGAGCCATGTCATACGTGGACCAAATGAGGAAACTCAGTCTTGCCTGTGAGATCTTCCACGTACCAACCCAAGATGTTGCTCTGTTTAGATTTTGGCTGTCACTGTTCAGACATTTCATCATCCAAACAAACGCATCAGTGAACACTGGAAGCACACATGTTAATCGCACACGTATCTGTGCTCCCTTACTCAGACCTGTAACTTCATAAATGAACAAGAATCAGGCAATGTTAGCCTACTGAAGGTGTGTCTGTGTATACTTTGGTGGAAAAATAACAAGATGTGCCAAACAAGGCGGAAGGTTGTTTAGTCACATTGTCACAGTTATAGTTCATCTGCCATAGAACTGGCACATTTATTTTTACACTGTAAAATACCTCATTCAGTATAAATCTTTTTCACTATCTTAATAAATAAATATGTCTTTATCAATATCCAGGTAAAAACACCATTTTTGAAAATGATGCTGCTGTGCTTTATGTGATACCTATAACAACAGTATTTTAAGTTTTTCTATTGTGGTGTCTCACACCTGTTTCCTGCCGTGAATGCACCAATTTCTGTATCAGCACTTTCAACTCTCACTGACAGCAGGAATTTTGAGAAAGAAGAAGAAGAAGAAGCCTAATAAAAAGGTTAGCATCCAAACAGCAAGTACAAGACACACCAACATAAAATGAGTCAAGGTTCATGAATGAATGAAGGAATGAGGAACTTGTTCACGAGTCCTAGTGCATCATGAAGGCTAAAGGCACAAGACACTCATATCCAAGGGACCCAAAATATGCAAATACAGTGGCAAGATTGTCTGGTTTTCTGCATAAATCTTCACCCAAGTCACAATGACACCATCGTTGTCCTAGCAGCAGTCCAACATAACTGGACATCAGGTGTGTGCTCATGCTTATGATTTTATCTTTTCAAAGCATGAGTGATTTTCTCTGTAAAAAGTTATGTGGCCTCGCTTTAAATATACTATGAAGCGCAGGTAGTGAAGTATGTACATGTCACATATAGCTTACACTTATAACTTATAATCTTGTTCCTGCTGTGGTCTTTAAAAGCTTCAAAGATGTGCACAAACTTCAGTTCTTTGAGTGCTCACTGAAAAGTGAGAGAGAGCTTATCTCTTCTAAATATAAACAGGAAACTGTATGATTGAGCCACTTCCCAAAGCAAGGCAGAGAGGTTGATATCCACTCTCCAAATAACCCTTTTAACTGTAACCATACCAAACATGAGAGCATGCTGGGTCTCATATGGTGGCTCAAAGGCCCCCTCAGAGCAACCCGTTATAACAAGAGCACAGTCAGGTTTATTTGACTGAACAATAGAAATATTTCCTCCCAGAAGGAGTCCAAGCAAAAATGATGAGTCTTTTGATTTACATGTATAACACATGGGTTTAATACATGAGTGACTCCTGTTTGGTTTGGTCTTGATGCTGTATCTAATATAATCTATGTATCAATCTAAAGCTTCTTTGTAAAGCTCACCCATTATCTTGCTGTCGATTTCCCTGCTCTATCCCTCCTTAGCAGGAAGTGGCTTGTGTGGAAAGATCAATGAACCTTGACCCTAAATGTTTGGAGGTTTATGTGTGGTCTTAAAAGGCGCAGACTAATTAGTCAAAGTGATTCAGTGATTGCTTATATTCTTAACCTGTAAGTAACAGAAACAGATTGAAAGTCTCTAATGGACTGAAGAGGGCAAAAATGCAATTGTACATGTCCTGAAACAACATTATCTCTTTGACCCACACGTTATGTTAGATTAGGGGCTTTCTCAGGCCCTGTACAATCATATACTTAACCTAGTATCCTTGTCTTGTCCACCATTCTTTTCTGCTAAAGTCCCAGTAGGATTGTAGAATAAACTGACATAAGATGCACAAAAGCTAATTTTCCTGCATTTACTCTGCAGTAAAGGTCTTGATTTATAAACCTCCCTTCAGTGTGAGAATACCAACAATCAAAGTCAACTTTCAGCTGGAAACCCTACAGCAATTCCTATTGAAAATCATCTCTATGCTTGCTCAGTGTTAAACTTGTCTTATGTTGAGACAGCTCTGTTAGGCCATCCCCAGACAAGAGTTCAGTAACCTTCTTGTTTTGGGTCTTTTTGTGGAAAACCAGGCTGGATTATTTTTCAGAATCACTGTCTCAGTCTCAAGTAATCCTCCGTGTGCCAAGTGTTGCAAGCAGATTTTCTGTGCCCAATGGGAAGTAGGAAAAAAGTCCTTAATGCATGACATAAAATGAAAACTCCGAATTCTTGAAATTTACAGTGATATGGGGAATATCTACCAGTCCTAGTGTTAAAGAGCAGGGTGGAAATGGGACAAACAGCATTTACAGAAAAGTTGGGACTTTTTTATTCCCCTAAAATGCAATAAAAACTGAAATCTGTAATTTATTAATTCACTTGAACCTTTATCTGAGAAAGACAGACACGATTGTTTCAGATTTATAAGTGGAATATTTGTTCATTCATGCTGGATACATGACTTCAGCTGCTCAACAGTCTGTGGTCACCATTGTCTGATCTTCCTCTTTAGGATGCACCATGCATTTTCAGTGGGAGACAGATCTGGATTGAAGACAGGCCTGTCAGCCATATGTACTCTGTGTCTATTAAGCCACACTCCTCAAATATCCACTGCCTTCTCGAAGTCATGTTACCTTGATGGCAGCATAGTCTTCTTAAAATTCCTGTACACCCCAATATCATCAAAAACAGTGGTGGCTGGTGAAATTATTTTTTGGGGGGGCGCACTTTTGCAAGTCAGTTTTCAGATGCACTCTAACCACATATCACCAC
>JAUBNQ010000003.1:17613608-17634167 GCA_032353495.1 Ctenopoma kingsleyae | reverse complement strand
CAGCTGACAGAGGAGGCAGGAGAAACAAACCAAAGCTCTGGTCTCAGGACAGACAGTTAGCCAGGACTTCTTCTCATACCATTTTCTGGAAATCTTTAATCGTTTTCTGTGGGGTTCTTCTGTGGAACGGTTCACTTATTAGCTTCTGAATTAGCAATATCCATGACAAAAAACTGCTCCTCCGACTGACTGTAAAGTGAGTTTCTGGTTGAATTTCCGGGTCTGAAGCTGTAACGTCAGTCTTGTGGGCAGGTTTTGGGCAAAAAATTGTCCGCCCCAAGGTTCTTCTATACTTTGTATTGGAGGGGGTTCCAGTGCGCATGCACCAGTTATAGTGTAGGTCTATGGTAAAGATTTTTGCACCCCAGAGGAACAGGAAATACATCACACAACCGTTCAGTCATGGTAAATGAGTGAGAGAACATTTTTAAACTACACTTGAATGCAGTTTATACACAGTACTCATGGTCTGTGGTTAAGGGTCAAAAAACCCGATGAAGGGTGGGTACCACCTGATGACAGTTCGGTGATGCTGGAGAGACAGATGACAACCAGGAAACACTGTGTGGGTGTATGAGGCTAGTGACCTCATCCACAGCACTTGCAAGAGGGCACCAATCAAAGCTACAGAAAGAAATACAGAGCAATACCCCCGGAGTCTGATGAGAGACTCAACAGGAAAGACACAACGGTAACGGCCAGGAACGAATTACAGACACAGACACAGCTCATCCAAGCAACATTAACTGGGAAGCCATTGGAAGTAAAGTGCCATTGCGGAAAGACCTGCAAGAACACAAGGGGGCTGAAGATACATCAAAGCCGAACCAACTGTGGAAAAGAGGTGTAGCGCACAGCGGTAGCACCTGGTGAGACGCAGGAGAACTCCAGGCAGGTAGTGCCCCACAGTATTGGAGATCCCTCATCACCTGTATCAACTCAAGACCACAGGAGGGACACAACCAATGCCATCCCAGAGAGCCAACCCCATCTAACGAGGGAACAACTAACCCAACAAAGAATGGCACCAACTAGACCAAGACCTCAATAATATGCTATAGAAGGAAGCCCGGGGTCCAAAAATGGAGTCAGGCGTTCGACAACCCCCAATAAGAGGTTACATGGACGACCTTCCGTGACAACCACAACCCATGTGGAGGCGAGGTGGGTGCTAAATGTTTTGGACCGCATGGCAACGTGGGCCAGAATGAAGTTTAAGCCAAAGAAATCTGGGAGTATGGTGATAAGGAATGGGAAATTGACCAACAGGTTCAAACTGCATGCGCAAGGGAAAGAGATTCCATCGATAGAGGAGAATCCAATCAAGTGCCTCGGAAAGTGGTTTGATTACTCACTTACCGACAGAAACAACATCGTCAGTAAAGAGAAGCAGGGGGAGGAATGGCTGAGGAGGATCGAAAAATCAGGGCTCCTGGGAAAATTTAAAGAATGGCTCTATCAACACAGACTGTTACCAAGACTCATGTGGCTGTATATGAGGCCCCAATGACATGCGTAGAAGGAGTGGAAAGGAAAATCAATAAGTACCTCCGAAAGCGGTTGGGAATCCCTCCAAGCTTCACTGCAATAGGCCTCTACATAAGGTCAGGGCAGCTCCAACTTCCTCTATCATCCGTGGTTGAGAATTCAAAGTTGCAAAATGCAGAGTCGTAATGACATACAGGGACTCCCAGGATGAACAAGTCAGATATGCAGGCGTCATCACAAGATCAGGGCGCAAGTGGGCAGCTGACTCATCTGTTGCACAAGCTGAGAGCACACTGAAGATACGTGACATCATTGGGGCACCATGCACAGGAAGACAGGGTCTTGGAACCTCCCGTTTCCAACAGTGGAGGAAGGCAGGAACCAGCGACAGAAGAGCCACAATTTAAGAGGAGGTACGGAATATGGAGGAGGAAGGACGAAGGTCAAGGGCAGTGGAGCCTGCACCAAGTGGGACCTCCCTAAGAAGAAGGTCACTTGGACGGCATTTCTTTCCTGCTGAAATCAGTATATGACACACTCACCCCAGCAAACTTGCACAAGTGGGGTATGAGGGGGGACCCATTTTGCAAACTTTGTGGTGAAAGGGGCACCATGGCACATATTCTGTCCAGATGTAAAACAGCACTCACCCAAGGAAGGTACAGATGGCGCCATGACAAGGTGCTAATGGTATTAGCTGACACCTTGGAGCAGGAGAGAAAGAAGAAATGCCAACCACTTTGGAAAACAACATCAATCCAGTTTGTAAGAGAGGGGGAAACAAGGGGAGGAACAAGATACTGAAGAGTGAATATCAAAGGTAGAAGCTCTTGGACATGGAGAAAAACACAATGTCTGAGCGAGGAGCTGGTGAGTGGACTTCCTGTTTATATCCTCGTTTAGATCCTAACCAATCCTAACTCTTCCTCGCAGTCACCTGACTCGCTCACCTGACAGGACCCCCCCCCCAGGACCGGCTCCTGATGGTTCAGGGTGTTCAAGCCGGCGGTGATGGAAGTCTGACATCAGGGATGGGTCCAGGACGAAGCAGGATGGGATCCAGGAGCGTTCCTTGGGACTTTAGCCCTCTCAGTCCACCAGGTATTGGAAGCCAAGGGCAAGAGTCCAGAACTCGCCGCACGGTGTAGGCCGGCCCGCCATCGATGATCCTTGGTGGCAGTGGGGGAGCAGAGGGGGGACCAGCAGAGAGGTGGTATGAGGCTTCAGTTGCAACACATGGAAAAATGGGGTGGACCTTGAGAGAGGAAGGGAGTTGCAGCCAATAGGCAACGGGGCCAGAGGTGGGACTGGGCAGAGGCAAAGCACTGCAGGAAGTGCTCAAGCTGTAGGTTGGCCCGCTCTGCCTGACGGTCTGGGGGTGCTAACCAGACAAGAGGCTGTGTGTAGCACCGATCAGGCAGCAGAAGGCCTTCCAGAACTTGGTGACGAATTGGGGCCCTCTGTCCAAGACGACATCTTTCAGAAACCCATGCAGCCTAACCACATGCTCCAAAATCAGCTCCGTGGTGGACTTGGCGGAGGGGAATCCAGACAAAGCCACAAGGTGCACCGCCTTGGAGAACTGGTCGACGATGGTGAGAATTGTATCTTTGCCGTCTACGAGGGGGAGTCCCGTGATGAAGTCCAGCCCAATGTGTGACCAGGGGCAGCAGGGGACCGGGAGAGAGTGAAGGTCCCCTGCTGGCGGAGAGGTGGATGACTTGGCCCAGGAGCAGGTTTCACAGGCAGAGACGAACTCCTGGGCGTCCTGTCGCATGGATGGCCACCAGAAGGCCCGCTGGAGAAGCTGAAAGGTGCGGTTTGGGCCAGGGTGTCCAGACAACGGGGAAGAGTGCGCCCAGACCAAGGCCTCCTGGTGACAGCGGGCGGGGACGTACAGATGGCCAGCCGGTGTCCTTGGAGGAGGCAGTGCACTCCTGATGGAGTCCTCCAGAACCCAGCGAAGAGGAGCGATGATCCTCTGGGCAGGCAAGATGGGCTCTGGGTCTGTGTCAGGGGCAGGGGAGGAGAACTACCATGACAGGGCATCGGCCTTAGCGTTTTTGGACCTAGGCCAGTAAGTGAAGTTGAAGGACTTAAAAAAAAGAGCCCATCTGGCCTGCCATGGGTTGAGCTGTTTGGCGGAGCGGATGTGGATCTGGTGGTCAGTCCAGATCAGGAATGGCTCGACAGCGCCCTGGAGACAGTGCCGGCATTCTTCCAAAGCTCACTTGATGGCCAGCAGCTCATGGTCCCCAACCGTGTAGCGCTGCTGAGTGGGGGAGAACTTCCGTGAAAAGAAGCAGCACGGATGGAGCTTCCCGTCTGGGTAGATAACGTCAATAGGTACTCACGGGTAGAGAGTCCGACAGGGGCAGTCCGAAATCCAAAAGCCGGTTCCAGGGTTCATGACCAGGGTAGACAGAGCAGAGGGGGAAAGAGAGACAGAGCCAAACAATCCGATACACAGCATCCAGTTCACAGTCCAGTTCCAGTCCGATAATATAAACGAGAGGTCAGATAACTCACAAAAGCCAAGGTCCGATGTCCAGGTAACTAGGGTCAGGTCCGAAGAACAGGGGTCGATAAACACGATGATTCAATCCGAAGAAAAGGCTGGAAAGTTGCTCAAAACGTGCGGCGGCAGACAATCTGGCAGAGGGAGAAGGCTGGCAGAGCCGCTAAAAAGGGAGAGAACAGGTGAAACAGATTAGCGGTGATGACCAATTGACATCTCAGAGGGAAGGCAGAGTGAGTGAGCCAGTACGTCTGAGCCAGGTCAACGGGGAGTCGTGACATAGTCACAGCCTCCACCTTCTGGGGATGCATGGCCACGCCCTGAGTCGAGAAGGTGTAGCCCAGGAATGTGGTGGAGCGCTGGTGGAAGGTGCACTTCTCCAGTTTGCAGAAAAGTTGGTGGGCTAGCAAACACTCTCACATGAAGAATGTGATCTTCTTCAGTCCGGGAGTACACTAGGATGTCGTCCAGGTACACGAACACCCACCGGCCCAGCGTCTTTAGCACTGAGAGCCTGACGTCTGTTTTCAAAAAACAAGCTGAAACATGGACATGTTTCCAGTGTTTTTCAGTCCATCTGACACAAGCTCGGGCCCAGAGAACTTGGTGGTGTTCTTGCGCAGAACTGATGTGTGGCTTCCTGCTTGTGTAATGGAGTTTCAGCTTAACTTTCTGCATACAGTGGTGAACTGTGTTAAGTGACAACAGTCTTCCAAAGTACTCTTGAGCCCATGTGACTATTGTTCATCACTGTAGCATGACAGTTACTCATGCAGCATTGTCTGAGTGCTCCAAAGTCACACACATTCAACAGTGGGTTTGGCCTTTACACACTGAGATTTCCACGTCCATGAAAGTTTTTATAGTACTATGAACCATAAATGGTGAAACACCTAAATTCTTGCTAGCTTACATTGAAAAATGCCCATTTTGAAGTCTAAACTTGTTTATATTTACAAAATGCATTTTCATGGTTTTGCCAGATGTCACTGAAGTACCCTTTCACTCCTAAACTACTGTAAGTGCATGTTTGTGCAGTCAAGTGCTAATTATAAAAAGTTTAATTACTTGTGAACAAGCTGAAAACAAATACTAATGCTGTGCATTTGACTATGCAGACTCTAATTAATATATATGAAAAATAGCTACATTTTTGGAGACTTAAACTTGACATTGCTTATTATTGAACTTATCAAATATCTGTAAAAGCAGATGTACTTAACAAACTGAGATGAGCAGGCCTTCAGAGGAGAGTGCTGCATCACCGTTCTTCAACCACACACTGTAGCACGTAGTGTAATGTGCAGAGGTGACAATTGGACTCACACTCCCCTCCCTCACAGATAGTTACAGTGCCTGAATCAGGAAGAAATTGGAGAAGATAATGTCTGACCCGTCTCACCTCTGCCAGCCCCTTTTCCAAAAACGTCCCTCAGAGAGGAAAGTCAGACAGAGCCCCCAGAACCAATAGCACCAGCCATCGCTTCGGTCCCGAGACATCAGCCATCAAGCACAGTAAAAAACTAATTTCTTTCCAGGTTCATAAATCCAGGATACATTTTGTCCCTGACACAGACAAAACAGTGTCTGTTCTGTACTGTGCAGCAGATTGTCGTTCTATTCACCATTTATTTATTATCCTTGTGTCCATTCATACCTTCTTACATTTATGCTCATCCATATTCTGGTTTCTGCACACTCACAGTTTATCATGCAAATTTGCACACAGTTCATCCTTGTAAATCTTTCTGCTACTATTATGCTCGTGTTAACATTATAATTATGCATCCTTCTCATTTGTTTCAATCTAAGTCTCTGGATTGTCCAGCAAAAACACAGAACCTGGCTCAACTTTTGCCACAAAGCGAAATCATGCAACACACAGCGCTTGCAAATAACATAAGCAACCTTGCTTGGAATGATGAGTGTTATACCAGTGTTTTGACAGCTGATAATTCTTCATATCACTTAAACTTGCTGTCCTGGATCATATTTCAGCGTTTCACATGTACCTGTAGCAACATGCCCCTGCCCTGCAGCCTTATCCTTTTTTAAATCCAGCTTTATTTTTAGGTTGAACACAAGTTTATGTCTCAGTCTCGCACATTTTAGAGATTCTTCCCCTGCCGTTATTCTAATCTCGGCTTTATTATTTGTATGTGACCATTCTTGGACAAACAGCCTTTTCTCAGACATAAAATTCACACGTGAATGTATATAAAAACCTATATTTATTTGCAATTGATATGGAATTAATATAATAATGATGCATTTCACTTGTTGCTATTAATGTCCTTAGAAGTGTCTTTAGGGCTGAACCCTGCTCATGAGGATATTAATAGTGTTAAGAATAGACCACAAATACTAATTTAAAAAGCAAGACAAGACTGTGGTAAACATAGTAGGTTATTGCAGTTCACTATTGTAATCAGAAGCACTCAATCATGCAATTATTGCAACAATCCCTTTAATGGTGCTGGTTAAAAAAACTTTCACCAGGGTTCTCTTCAGGTTTTCTGTGGCTCAAAGTGTCTATACTGACAACAAAATTGCTCGTTAAAATTAGAATGACAAGGCTCATTCGTGTTTGCTGTATGTGAGAGACATTTGGGTTTAAGATCAAAAGATGCATATGAGACAAAAGTTTAATTACACTTACATCTAGGTACATTAAAGACAGGGTAACCCTTTTCTTTTACAGTCCCTAACTACTAAGCATTTATCAGGTAAATGTTGAAAATTATACTAATGTAATCTGTGATTACCACGTGTAATAGTTGGTATGTACTCATTGGTACGAGAAAGTACAGTTAAATTCCAAAGGAAAACCTCCGCTTTTACTCATCAACTCAAGTAAATACCTTGTAAATCTAACTATTTTTGCTGGTAATAACTCAAATATCTTTATATTTCCTAGGAAAGAAAAAACACACATTACTCATCAGGTAACGTTACAACTGGGGTTAGCCAATGTTTATGTTGGTAATAGCCCGAGTTGAATTATGTTTAATAATAGATTATTTCCTTTTCCATGCAATCAAAACAAACTTTTATCATGTATGGCCAACTGCATTACTATGTAAAACATGTCATAGGGTTGATGCAGTTATTGTACACAAGGGATTTGATAAGATAACACTAAGAATATTTGATAAGTAAAGTAATTCCTCCTGTAGCTGTATTTGAAATCTAAAATTGCATTTGCATGTGTGTTAAAATCTGTGATTGAACCTTGTTCCCAATTGCCATAATTGCATGAATCATTGTGCAATTTACTGTGGACAATTTACTGTATTGTATGTTTACTGAGTCACACTCTCTTGTCGCTCAGCCACAGCTCTGTTGAAACTACTTTGTGGTTATAGGCTCATAGCCAACAGTACTGGGCTGGGGCTACGCAGGCCAGATCCCTGTGAAGAAGACAAGAAATGGCATCAGCGAATTTCAGCAGAAAACTCAGCACACCCCCTACCATCAATGTGAAAAAATGTCTGTTTGAAAAGAATATACATATGTTCTCACAAATGTTTCGTTTAGCTGGTAGTTTTGGATGAAAACAAAATGACGTAGTCAATTCTTCAACATGGAAATTCACAAACTGAAGAGTAACTACTTCCTTGTAATTAATACACATGAATATGTTCCTGGTCAGTATTTTGTTGGAGTAAGTATCATTCAGGTCTTTTGTCTTCTGACCAAACTGGTTCACTTTAAGAAAACATCAGTCAACTCCTTTGCACGTGGAACCATCTCTTAGCCCCAATCTCTTTGTTATGTCTGCCAGCCAAGTCTAATCTGGGACTCTGAGCACGACTGGCACTGCCAAGTCCACCTGGTGAGACAGCAGGGTGGCTCTGACGTGGCAGTACATTAAAGCACTGCTGACACCAAGGCTTTCAGATACACAACACGTGAGACTACTGTACTAACCAGTCAAACTGATATAAAACAAAGGATAGTTCACATAAATAATTTAGCCCTCTTAGTTAGACAGCAGTCAGTTAGGTCTTTTCAGCAAAGACAAGCACATATATACAGGCCCAGGCATGTCCAGGATTATCTGCACTTGTTTGGTTGTCTGCTCAGGAGAGCTCTAGTATAGTAGCTTTGCAAAGTATTCCGACACCTTCACATTCTGCATATTTTATTACATCGTTAACTTTCTTTTAAATGGAAAAAATGCAATGGTTGCCCAAAAAAGTAAAAATGTAAAAAAAATAACAATTAGTAATAAAAAAAAATGAAATCTCTCATTTGCTGTGACAGTCCAAATTATGGTTGATGTACATGTGTTTGTTTTGAAAGTTTTTGACTGGAGTCCACCTGTGACCAGTTGAACTGACTGAGCATAGTTTATCAAGGCACAGATCTGTGTATATAACATCCCATAATTCATACAGCGTATTTGAATGAAAACCAAGCCATGAATTCCAAGGAATTCTGTGTAGACCTCCACAGTGTTGTGAGGCACAGATCAGGGCTATAGTGTACATAACCATTTCTAAGAGTGTTCACTGCAGCACAGTTCTCTCAATTATAGTGAAATGGAAGACTTGGACTCTTCCTAGACTTGTCTATCAGGTCAAACTAAAACAGACAAGAAGGACCATGGTCATAGACGTGACAAGGAACCCAGTCGTTACAGAGTGCTACACTGTGATTCAAACACAAATGACAATGGAGACATATCACCATTCGCACTTGTCTTTATACATGCGTTCAAGATGAGCAGCAGACCACTTGTGTGTTGTTGTATCACTTCCTGCCAAGTCAAACACCACTTCATTAGTTAGGCAGGCAAAAATGTACATACATGTACATACACTTGTATCAAAAGTTAGTTGATCAGATCTGACTGCATTTATCTATAAATGAGTACTAGTCATTAATACAGTATCTGTTTTTCACAGCTGTTTTTTATTGCATGAAAAGTTTCTCTTTCACTTAATCAGTTCCCTGCAGCCATCTGAAGGCAGGAGGAACTACATGTTTATAAATCTGTATGTTTATTATGAACACCTGTCCACTGTGTTTACCTTTATTTCATCATATACAAATTACAACAGGCTGATACACATTAACACCACACAGTCTTACACACTTCAGACCATTCTGTAACTCTGTATAGATACACATGGGATTACAGTGGTTCATTAATCGTGCATCATTTCCTCCTTTCCAACTGTCTTTTAAGCAAATGTAGTATTATGTGTTTTGTTCTTGAAATGCATTATGGTGCAAATGTTGTTTCTTCACAATTTAAAGTATGATTTATGTACTGCTGATAATTAAAACTGAAATATTGTTGGATTGATCAATCACAGAAAGAACCTCATCAACATTTTTACTATGTATTTCTATCATTGCATTGTACAAGTTAAATGAACGTCTACACCATCCACCTACAGATTTCAGGTGCTGCGCTCTGCACCATCCACACATCATCCAGTCCAATTTCTTGGAGAGCCTCTTTGAGTTGGCTGAGCTGTTGTTGATGTGGCACTGTGATTGGCACAGCAGAGAGATGAGACCAGCGATGTTACTGACTACAGTGTCAAATCTATATTCCATCTCAGCAAGGTTAAAGTACTGTCCTTTTTTGTATGGAAATAGTTGCTTTCTGCAGCTGAATTGACAGTATGAGAGTGTGGACATTAAACAGTGAACGGAAACTCACTATAAAGTTCAACAATGCCAAGGGGAGCTGCAAATTCATGTGACGATTCTCTGTAGATTTATCATTACAAAAGCCTTCTCTTGCATTGAAATATTGTTATTACACTGTCATTCCATACATCCAAATAGACTGCTTTAAATAAAATAAATGGTATAGCTAATTTTTACCAGTGGGTACCAGCCGGGTACAGTCAGACAATATGTTAATCCTAATCATACACACCATTTATCTCAGCCCAGTGCCTCCTTTTCTAACCACCATTTAAATACCTCATTTAGTGGGGGACTTTAGCTCTTAAACACCGCCTTCTGCAGATTAATGATAGTTTGGCTTAACCTGATTTTGTTGATACTGAACTGCAAAAAGTACAGGTTGAAAATGAAATCTAAGAGCTCAGTGTTTACAAAGGACAGTGTGATTCAAGAATGCCAGAGCATGAACCACACCCTTTCCCAAGGTCTGATGTAATCAGTTGGCCTATAAACAGTTTTGATAGTCAGGTAGATGTCACTTGCTGTCCTCGGCCTGAGGCAAGAGTGACGCATATGAAAGTTCACTATAGCATTTCCCTCTGGTTTGCTAATGTCTGTTTTTCACTTCACCGTCTGAGAAAGTTGGCCTCATCATCATCACCTTTGCGCTCATGCTAACCATATGACTCAGCACTGTAGTGAAGTGGGTGCTTCAGGATTCAAGACAAAACAAAGGGAAGAAGCTAAATTTTAAGGGCATGTGCAACAAGGTTGGTGAACGCAGTGTCAAACCACATGAGAAAGTGTTTTGATCTCTGACATCTTATTGATTGACTTGAATCTTGTTACATCAATTAATTAATTCCAGTTTTGTTTCCACAACTTGATGGTAACACAGTGGTAAATCAGTCTATTCATTCATCCAGTGAATTTTCTCAGTTTGGCATCATTATTAATCCCAGTGAGGAAACAGTTGTTTGGACAGCTGTCCAAGGACACCTCAACATGTAGGCAGGAGGAACCAGTAGTCAAACCATTTATCGTGCAGTTCATTGATGACTGCTCATGCAGTCCTAAACAAAATATGTTAACAATCACTGGCCACATTGTGGCCATATTTAGTATCATGTCCACAGAGGACAATGTTAATGGTTTGATTAACACTTTAACAACAATTCAGACAAATTTTATTTATGGTGGTGAAGAATCTCAGTACAGGTGCGGTTCTTTGGAAGTCGAGGCATGTCAAATGGGAGAGTCCATTGACTCAACTAGCATGAGTTCATTTCCATGTATAACATTTACCATGCTCATGATTTTGGGTTTGTCTTGTTAGCATGCAAGACAAAGTACAGTTGAGGATAATGTGGAGTCATGTGGAGTTCTGTGGGTATCTGTTCTTAAGTCTATCCAAGAGAGAGTAAAGAGTTTCAACCAAAGTCATAAACTCTGAGTTTATAAAAATTTGCTTCACAGCAATCCTTCCAAAAGTTAAGAAATTCTAGACCGGGCGCATCAGTAGCCCAGTTAGTAGATTGGTTGCCCATTGGCCATTTGTTGAGGTCTCCCTGGACAAAACACTCAACCCCCACGCTGTCCAGGGCTTCAGGTAGGGCATTTGGCCTAAGACCTGTGCCAAATTAATGTGCAGACCATGATTCGCTGTGGCAAGCCCCATGTGGAACGAAGAGGCAACCAAAGCGGTGGACCAACCTACTAAAGAAACATAGTTACATAAGATATTAAAAAGTTCAAAAGGCAACACTAATAGCATGAGGTTGCTAAAGGCTTCAGTGTTCACTAAGTGAAGTCAAATCTGACACGCTTTCAAAGGATGTTACATCAAGAAAAAGCCAGAACACTCATTGTGACCAATGGACAAATTGTCTATGTATCCTAGAAGTCAGAGTGATGTGAGTAAGGAGGAGGTGACATAAACATGTCTGCTTTACATAAGATGAGAAGTATTTTTTAATAACTCAGTTCAGGTGTAAGCATGACTCAGACACATAATTGCAGGTTTGTGTGCACACTAAACCTCTCTGCCAGTTTCTTTCCTGAAACGTTCACAAGTTCTTTAATGACTCATCAGACGAAAAGGTGAAACCATAATAAATCAGGTCAATGATGAAAATCCTCCCTTCTCATTTACCTGAAGAGTGCATACTACAAGCACAGATATATATATATACACTTATAGAACACATTCTCAGCCAGCTTTGTGAAGCAGTTTCCACTTCACAGGTTTGGTTTTTCGAAATACAAGAAACATTATGTGATACAGTATGTACAGTATGTGATTGGCTGGTATGTGCATGTGTGGTTTCCATTGACCTATGCCCAATTTGTGCAGAAATGGTTGGACCACGGAGCGAGGGAGTAGCAGTCAAAGAGTGTAGCCAGAGGTCCAACTCACTTAAAAGAGTTTACTTAGAAAGTTTAGATTTATTCAACTTTAAACCCACCGACACAGCCAGTGAGTGTTCGATTAGTCTACTTGTGTCTGTACAATAACACATTACATTTAACTCACTTTACTCATATTGACACTGTACAAAGACAGATTATTTATGATAAGGCTATTTGATTGGCGAAAATATTAGCATGCAGATAAAACTAAGTTTCTGAAACGTAGTGATGTACTGCTAGCTTTGTAGGGGAAATACTGCACCGACCAGTGCAGAACATGCAGCATTTGCCTCAATGTGAACACACATACACACATTGTGTTTTTTTTTTTTTTTTGAAGATTCTTTCATTAAGCTAAACTCCTTAAACAGGAGTCATCTAAGCTGTTTAGCTTATCGCAAGCAGCAACAGATGAACCTAAAATCAAAATATTTTAAACATCGTCTTTCGAGAACTGTAGGAAAAAGAGTAGTACGCATCTTTGTATGTCACATAACAGGCAGTGAAGGAAAAGAGAAAATGAGAGTGTCAAAATTTTTAAAGGCATTGAAAAACATAATAAATGGCAGATGAAAATTTAAAAGTGATGAAAAATAAAGGACAATTTTGAAAGTATACCAGATCAAGCAGCACGATTAGTACTTTTGTAACATTTCGTCCTTCAGCTGCTTGAAATGATCAGTGGACTGTAGATGGGTGTCATTTGGACAAGAACTGCAGCAACAAGTTGCAATTGTCAACATCAGATGTGTTAATCTGGTGGAGACCAGAGTTGGTTTGAGCTGAGTCCTACAAGAGGCCCCACAGGCTGAAGCAATGTGATTTGTGGTTGTTGATGTGATTGCATACCCACACACGTACACACACATTGTTACTCACACTGTCACACACTCAATTCTCTCCTAACATGACTATAAAAGAGCCTAAACTGATTTAATAATAAGTGACACTAGCATGATTAAAATAATTGTCCATCTACTACAGGCTATTGTGTGTTTATCTAACATAGTTTCACAACATGCTCTTATAACTAGCAACCTATATGGATAAAACATGTCAGGCTTAATAACAATCTATGAAGAATCACCAAGCTCTTAGCTGTTTAGATGAACTCCTGCAGGTTTTTATAACAAAACTAACATGCTCAGTAGTAGAATAACCTGTTAATGATAAACTGGAGTCATTTTTGATATTTTGTGATAGTTTATGGGCTGTTTCTGTTCCTGCAGTCGCAGTCAGTAGCATCAGTGAAGATCCTCTGTTTGCTCTACGAGCCGTGAATTTGGGAAGAATTTTCTCACACATAGTTAAATAAGTCAATATTTAACAAGGTTCGGCTTCAGGAGCTCAGGCCTTAAGGTTTATCTGAAGCTGCTGTGGTGACTCTGCAGATAATCTGTCAGATAAATGTTTTTTCATTGTCATCATTTACTCTGAAATATTATAGCTTTGAGACAACTAACACTCCTTGTGCATGGGAATCAGGGTGGAAGAGCTTGTATGACTGTGATTTGATTATCTAAATAATGCTAATGATCTCTTCCCAGGATGTTCTCTGCTTGTGTAACATTAATTTGTATTTGTGTTGCAGTACAGATGTGATACAATCCCCAAGAACGGAATAAATAAAGCCATGAAAGATTTTTATAGGTAATATTATAGATATGTTTTATAGATAAGGTAGTCTGACCTTTGTATAACTAAAAATGACAGCACATGCCCCCTTTGGGATTGTTCATTGATCAGCTCTTGCAGGGCACTGGTTTATTAGTAAGAGAGTCATCTTTTTTGCTTCTTCGATGAAGCACTGTGAAAAGATGTTTACATCTGAATTTCTATGAGCATCATGATCATGGTAAGACAGTCCATGTTTATGATAAAAATATTTTTGGAGATGTTTTCTGCAAGTGACAATGACATACAATGAGAAGCCACACTGCTGGTAGGTACATTTGATGAAAGAAAAACTAAATTAGACTGTACTGAGTTACAAAAACTAGTGGACTGGTGGCTAGACCAACAATCCTGTCTACTCAAAATTATGTTCCTATGCAACTAAACTGCAACCGCGATTTGCCACAAAAATTACATTTGCTATAAAAATGTAATCATATTTCGATTACGTTACATGCTCCATTTATTAACCAAAAGTGCATTGCGCTGAGGTGTTTGGGGTGCATGACGACTACAAAGTGCATGACTGTTGAACCAGAGACCCAAGTTTGACTTGACTTGACTTCAACTTTTTCCAAACTATCATTCTGGCAGATCCCCCAGTGGTGCTAGTCTCTGTTGTGTAGCACACTCTCCCCTAACACTGAACAAAATGTCTAAGGAGTCATGTCCATGAGGTGCACCTAAAAGAATATGATTGGAGATTACTAGCTATTCAACATATGAATGAGCCAATCATTGTAAAGCAACCATTAGAAGCATCACTTTAGTCGTCTCCTTCATTTGGAGATATTTTAAGTATATTTTGGTTTGTCAACTGCCTGTTTGTTCTATTCTCAGATAATAGAGTGTGAAAATCTTAGTAAATTTTAGACAACTCAAATATAGGAAATATTCTGCCCTGAAGTGAACTCTTAAGTATTCTTAGTGTTTTCACTTAAGAACAAAACCATGGGATCTATCATTCTGAGATCGCAGCTGTGGTTCAAAACAAGATTTCATGACCACTGTGTTCTGAACATTGTACTGCACACTTTGTAATTACAGTTTGTACTTTTGTAGTATAGGAAAGCCGAACACGTTAACGCTGTTATCTGTGCTCAACACTCCCTCTTGTCAAGATGACGCTCCTCACTTAAGTGGACCCCTCTCTGGGAGACAGAGCGGAGCACTGCCAAAATGGCAAAAGAAAGAAATGCAAACTTGTCGTTTGATCCTCCCTACTGCTTCATTTTATCGTTTGCCAGAAATCACCACGGTTCACCAGGCACACTTTGGACCAGGGCCATCTCCTTGGTTTCCTAGATTTGCATGGCTGTTCAGACGTCAGCAACCCCCCCTTCCTAACCCCTCCACTAGCTCCTAAATGCGTCAGCAGTCCTTCCCAACCCCCCATCCCCCTCCACCTCCTCTTATCCTTGCTGCCTCTCTGCAACACCTCAACCAGGCTCCCGCAGCACACTGTGTCCTTGAGGACTGACTAACTACAGGCACCCCCTTCCCCCACCCATGTGCTCTTTCATTCTTATTCAGTGTATTTACATCTGCTCTAATCATTCAGATATAATGAGACTGATACAAATCCTGTGAATTGCCTCTAAACACCTTAACCACAGGTTATCTTCATCTATTATCATATAGAGTTGAAAGCAGAATCAAAAGTCAGGCTTATTCAGTCAGTCTGTCTCTGGCATGTACCCATTAGATATTAGTATATTTTTATTACTAATCAATATACCGCCAGCAGAGTGGTTTGCTGTGTATTCTCAAAAGCTGGTGAAATAATCTAAACAAATAAAAAATCAGGTTAGTCCAAAGACTGCTGAAACATTACTTCGTAATAAAAATCAATAAAAGTGTTTCACCACGCACATTCACTGTAGTCACCTCAGGTTTATTACCAGGAGTCGAACCACTGATTCTGCAGACAACTGCTTTACCAAGTGAAGTAGAGCTGCTTTTATTATTCTACTGTGCAGAGATATCATATTTTGTTTAGTGCAGTTGACATGTTGGTCATCAGCTGGTTTGGTCTATGGTCGACTACAACCTGTGTGAATTGATAGAAGGATTCCAGCATGGCGTCATTGGAACCCATAGATTTGCATTTCTTTTTAAACTGTGTGGTTTGCACTAAATTAATTAACAATGAATTAGCAGGATAGTACCAGTGAAAAATACAGCTGTTTATCAGAGGAAGAATGTAGAGTGCATTGACCCCACATTCATCAAAATTCAGTGTGGTAGAACAAATCTGAATGTCATTGTTACCCCTTTAACACCAATGCAGAACAACCACCATATCTGGGATGGTTCTAGTGCCAGTTGGGAGTTTTTTTCCCATGGGCTAGTGATGGGGCCACTCTGAAACAAGTTTTCTTGGCCGAGAGCTGGTTATTTGGCTGTTGAAACATTAGGCACAGACTCTGAATCATCCTTCTAACCAACTTTGTAAAAAGGCCTATGAGTATATTCCTGACGTCTGGTGAACATGTTACATGGATTTCCTTCCTCATTAACAAACCCACTCTTTTTTAAATTCTGCATTGTTTACATCCATGTTTACCTTGCAGCAATCTTCTTCTCAGCCTTTGATTGACTCATTACATTTCTTGGTGTGTTACTACAACAAGTTCTCGATCAACAGAATATGATGATACCAACAGCAGGATGTGATTCACACAGCCTGTTTGTATTGAGCTTGTACACATGTTGCACAAGCTCAATACAAACAAAACAGGGACCCACATGCAAAAACATTGCTCCACAGTGTTGCTAGTGGCCAAAAAACATGGACAGGGCACCTTTAAAGTGTTCAAACACTGTTATTTTGAAGTGCTGTGTTAGACTTTGGAGTTTTGGAGTCTGTGTCCAGATTGTCTATGTTTGTGGAGAGCTGGTCAACACACTACATCTGGACTTCTTTGTGTCAACAACAAAATTTGTTGAATTCTTGCTGGGGTCTGGCAGGTGAGACACACCAGTTTCTCTCTCCATCCTCCCACATGACAATATGTTATCAGTGCTAGAGATTACAGCCTTTTCCACAGTGAAACAAGGGATAAGAGTTTAGTTTGTTTTACTCTCCAACAGCTCAGTGAGCAACAGCTCCCCAAACACATTGGAGACCTGATTTCAGTAGTTGAGTCAAGCTCTTTTCCCTGCACACAGCGTGCAAAGAAAAGCCTTTTATTGACACAGCTTGAAAAAGAGCTGTCAAAAAAGCGAGTGATGTGAAGCAGTCAATCCCCCTGTCTTTTTATTCCCTCAGCTGATGCCTGATTGTCTCATGAGCTGTGTTCTGTAAACAGGCATTCCTACAAAAGCAGGCGGCCAAAGTGAGCAGAGCAAAAATACAATAAATAATAACCAAAGAAAAAAAAATCAAACTATAAGACAGACAAAAGAACATCCTTCTGAGAGCGAATGGCTAAAAATATATCCTTGCTCTTGCCTCTTCAAGGTCACTGTCATTTTGATTTGATTGGAACACAGCAGTCACAGCCATCTTCCTCCTGAGCCTCACTAACAAGCATGGCATTACTCTGCCAGTGACTGCTCAAACATCGTCTGTATCTGCAACATTTATCCTCTTAGATTAATCTTGCTTCCATGCCTGGGCTATTAAACATGGCATTTGTTGACCAGGTAAACTGGAGGACAACACAGTTACCTTGTGCAGACTTCATCCTCTTTTGAACCCAACATACTGTACATCCATTTGTACAAATACAAGTAAACAGGATTGTTCAAGGACAACTGAGGTGGTACTGCAGACCATATTTCCTTCTTCAGTATTTATGTACATGTGTATGACTTACAGTGCCAATAAAAAGTGGGAGTTTTCACCCTTTATATATTTATTTTTCTTTTAACACCATTGAATCACAGTTGATTTAATCTGGCATTTTTTACACTGACCATCATTTATGTTAAAGTAAAAACATCTCTACAAATGAATCTAAAATAAATCAGCATTTATGTAGTAGATGCCCCTTGGCAGCAGTTTCAGCACTGAGCCTGTGGATAGGTTTCAATCAGCTTTGTACATCTGGACACTGCAATTTTCCTCCATTCTTCTTTGCAAAATTGCTCAAAGCTCAGTCAGGTTCATGTGGATCATGATTGAATGGCCACAAATTCTCAGCCACTCCAAAACATAAACACTGTAGCTTTGAAACCGTCTGTGTGGAGCTTTGGCTGTGCGTGCTTGGGCTCATTGTCTTGCTGGAAAATAAATCTTCTTCCAATTCTCAGTTGTCTTGCATCAGATTTTCCTTCAGGATTTCTCATCACAGGCCTTCTAGTGCCTCCTGCCAGGAAGCATCCCCACAGCATTATGCTGCCACCACCATGCTTCACAGTGGGGCGGTTGTTTTGTAATGATATGCAGTTTTTTGGTTTACACCAAACACTGCCTTGTCTCAGTTTTGGTGTCATTAGACTATAGAACCTTCTTCCAGTTGACATCACAATCTGCCTCCTGATAAACTTGAGCTGAGAACTGACAAATATGTACTTTGTTTACAATTGTTTTGCATTTCATGCTTATCAGCTGGAGGTCATAGTAAACCTGAAGTGTTATCCAACTCATCACCTTGTAAATATATGATCCATTTGCTCGACTGAGTCACTGTTGCCACAAGAGGATGTCGCTAGTATTTCAAAGCTAATACACTTCTGTGTAAATATTAGAAGAGGAAAAAAGGTGCACACATTTACAAAAATAAGAAAGCGCTCCCGAAACCAATCTTCTATCGCAGGCGATGTGTTCGGCAGACATCTGAGGTACACATATGAACGTAAGACAGTAAACATGTGCTGCACCGTGAGTCAGACGTGCTGGCTTATGGAAAACTGAGGTTCTCAGCTATTTCTCAGAGGCGTGAAACACATGTTGACTCAGGCATGTAAATGTCTGTGCAAGGGAAACAACCCTGTAAGTTTCAAAAGAACATTTTTTTAAAAAAAGCTTCTGTTTTTATGGTTTTTATTTTTCTAAATACACGGTCAAGATATTCTCATGTAAATAGATTTGGCAAGAGTGGAACTCACTAGCATGTGCAGATATTCCCCTGTTTGTTGATGTGACTTGGGCACGTGTACACATAAAAATGCACATACACACACACAGACACACACACTTTCCCTGCTGTCACAAATGCACTGTATCTGACCAAGGCTGTAGTTTCAGAGGTGAAGTGATCATGAGGTACATGTTTGGTTAATATATTACTATGTATAATTCTGAGATAAAGGCAGCTCCTGGAAAGTGCCTGACATTTGCCACAGTTGTGCTACAAAGCAAAAGGCAGTTACTCCCTATTGTTTTTTTCTGTGAGTCTACAGGTTGTGCATTAATGATTCCCCCATGTATGACAACACCCGGGCCACAGGAACAACAAACCACAACTTGAAACTCCATGTGTGGGCATGCGGCGAGGAGGGAAGCAAAGTTTCTGCATGGTAAAAAGACTTTAGTAAGCCACCCCCATGCAGCTTAGCTGGCTGATCGACACTAACTCACAGCTGCTGCTGCTGTTGCTGCTGCTACGGTGTGTGCGGTTATGCTTCAGCTAAGTCAACCACACAAATAATGCATGTGAGATAAGGAAAAAAAACTGTCCACAGATGTTTTTTTTTTTAATGCAGAGCAGAGCCGGATATGTGACATGAAACTCAAATCAGAAAGGGGAAGCAGGCTGTGAAATGTGTTGGATAGATTGAAAAAGTGAAACTCGTTTCATCAAACTGAGTTTTAAACGTAACACAGCCAGTCCCAATCTGATCTTTTTTTTAGACATTAAATCGAGAGAAGGCAGATGTGATTATACAAACATACAAATATAGAGCGTTCAGTGCTCAGTTGACACACATTTCCTTTAAAGTTTCAGTTTCTTACTTGTATATAATTTTTACTCAAAGATTAAATCCATTTATTTAAGAAGATTTTGGTAGCAAATACAATTTGATGTGGGGATTTTGTTGCGCTGACCCCTGCCCTGAATGGAGAGTACTTGTGCATGTTCTGAATGGTTGTGTGCTGGAGATAAATGGACAGGCAGGAGAGCCTGGAGCAGGCAGATTCATGGCCAGACAGTAGAAATCTGTCAGCCTCCTGGCAACGTGAGAGGACACCTGGAGGTAATGTAAGCAGCCCTCTCTGACCCGCCCCCCCACCTCCCTCTCTAGTTCTGTCTTTATATCTCTGCCCCACCACCCCTCCTCCTCATGACTCATCAGCAAAACCTTAAACACCAGTGAGTAGGCATGCCCCCCACCCCCACAAAAACAAAAGCGCTGATTTAAAACTGTGCTGATGCTCCACTGCCCTCTGGTGGTTGCTATATTACATTACAGAAACATGGTCCCACTGTTTTCAGAGGAATTAAAAACTATTCCTTTAGCTGCATTTATGTACTTTAAATGGCCACTTCACCAATTTTACTAGTGTAATTTACAGTGAGTAATATTTTAACACATTTATATCAGAAAATTGTCACAAAACAGGGGCAGGAGCTTAAGCCCAAATAGCAGCATTCTGATATTTTGTCTTTTACTGATTTTGACTTGATTTAGTTTTAGTCTGTTAGTGCTATTGCTACTACTAATGTTGGTGAGCTTCTAAATGAAGTTTTAAGCTGGTGAGTTTCTACTTCACCATATCAAGCAGCTGTGGCTAGTTTAGAATATGGTAGTCGTGAAAGCAGGTCACACTCAATAAAAAAAACAAAACAACCCACTATAGTGGGTCTTCAAATGTCAAAAATGTCACCTTTGCAACACTGCAAAACAACCACTGTGCCAGCAGATGTCGCCCA
>JAUBNQ010000003.1:17593023-17613508 GCA_032353495.1 Ctenopoma kingsleyae | reverse complement strand
ATAGTGGGTCTTCAAATGTCAAAAATGTCACCTTTGCAACACTGCAAAACAACCACTGTGCCAGCAGATGTCGCCCACATGCTCAATTAATGAATCTTCAAGTAGTGAACCAATTTTCAATACAATGGTTCAAAATGGTTCAAAGCTTCATAAAGCCTCGTTTGGCCATCACTAGGCCCAGTCTTTCTAATGACATAAATAGACTTGTGGCTATTAGCCAGAACAATTAGGACAGGAGAAGCCTGGATCACAAGGTGTTCCACATGAATTCATCAACCACCTTGGTCTGATCACAGAAGCTGCAAGAAGCACAGAAAATTAACGCTGGATGAATGTTTGTGTGTTTGCAACATCCAGCTTCTACACCCTATGCTCATCCTTTCAAAGACTTGCACCAAAGAACGCAAACCCTGCAACACTTTTTGTCATAACGGCAGGACGGAGAGGACGAAACGGTGCAGAAGTTTAGATGGCAGATGTTATAGCTAAAATGTATGCAAATGTGTTATTCTTCGACATAAAAGTTGCCAGTAAATACCCTACTTGTGTTTCTCTAAAGCCTTTACTTGTCTTATAAAAAACAGATGCTAACAAGTGGATTAATGCGACTTTAGAGAAGATGGGAACATTTAACATCATCAAGCCAGGTATCTATACTTTTTCAAACATCTTTATAGAAAGGAAATGAGTTCAACTACTGACAGAGTCATGAACACTTCTAGATCAGGTGGCAGAGGAATCAGAGTGATGCTAACGTCCTGGATAGCCTACAAAAAGATGTCATCCCTACAGCAATCTTGTTCATTCACCTGCTGGTTGCTTGGGTTTGACACTGGGTATGTAGTGTAAGCTGGGTTGACCAGAGCTTTTGTCTTTGCTGAAAACAGTCAAAATGTTCCATAAAACAAAAGGAATCTGCACAGTTGAGTGGCAGTTCTCGGTCTGTCACTGGGAGCAATGGCTTTCAAATGATGCAACAATGAACAATGACTTTGTGATCCATTGTTCAAAAATATTGAGTACTGCAGCTTTAAGTAAAGCATCAGTGACAAAAACAACTATTAAACACGTACCATGCTTTTGATACATTTATTTTGCTACTAGAGGCATCTCAGCTCTGGAGGTGGAGGGGATCCCAGGGCCAGATCTGCCACCGGTCATGTAAGGTGGCGTGGAGTTGGCTGATGGCATTTGTTTTGATGGTGACCTCAGGTTCTGCTTCCCCTTGCACTTCTGTCTTCTGCCTTTGTCCATCTGCAACTGTAGTTTCGCTATGATCCGATGCAGTGGACCTGTGGAGTGTAACAGCCCTCAGTCCTGCCCAGCTAAGAACCTGTTCTCACACCTTAGTTCACGCACACACTGCTCCAACTGCTGCATCTTACCAGTTCACATCTGGAGCACACATATAACAAGTCTGGGTTTGTCTGTTTATATATGAATAAAACACTTTATCTATTGAACAATGATGGATTTTTCCCACCTGTCTAGACCACTCTAAGATCACAGAGGGACCCAAAGGCCCCTGCACGCTCCCATCCAGCCTCACATACACATCCCCTTGGTCAACCTGAAAGTGGGTTGGCTCCCTGAAAGCTGGAGGTGGTCTAAAGGTGAGGCGCAGCACCTTGAGCTAGTCGCCCTTGTCACAAGGTTTCACCACAGGCAGGAAATGCAGGTTGTACGGAAGAAGAGGAGGCTTGAACTGCTTCACAATCAAGTCCACCTGCAGGCGGGTTTCATCCTCCGATTTATGGCTGAAGCTGACACCACAAACCACTCCATCATCCCAAACCCCGACCAGCAGACTGCCACCGCCGCTGTTTTGGAAGGCACAGCCGTAGATGCAAGCGTGCTTTACGAAAACATCCTGCATATAACGTCCTGAAGGAATAAAAAGGTTGCATTTGTAAATGTTCACATTGATTTTACATATGTTTGATTCTGTCTCCTACCACTATCTCACATGCTTAACCTGCACTTTTGCATTTTAATAAAATCTGTGTACACAAATCAAACACTTTTCATTATTGTTTTTTTTTTTCTGAAAGAGCTATTCATTACATTTTGAGCAATCCTGGTACTGCTCATGCTGGTTTACTGTAGTGTCTTTTTTTTTATTATTATCAATTTTTCTTTTATACTTCATTTTCATGGAGGCCTTGAAAGGCAAGTGGAAAAAAATTCTTTCTTTCATTTCCCATTTTTATGACTTAGGAACAGGTGAAAATTACTTTCGAAAAAGTTCCTTAATCTTTAACATTCCTAAAATTTTCCCATCTCTGAAAAAAATACTGTCTTCACTAATAAAAAAACAGGTGAAAAAAAACACAACAGTGATTTTAAAAATTTAAAATTTAAACAAGACTGACACCATGGATCACCAGAATTATTTTTCCACTTGCTCTCACGGCTTCCGTACATACAAGGTAAAATTTAGAGAAAATCAACTGAAAATGGATCAAATGTAAAGACACATTAATACTCATTTATTTCCACTACTGTTATGTGACTATTAAGAGTTGGTTTGTTGACATGAACAGCCGGTGGCACTAATTTTCCATAAAACCACTGCAGAAGAAGAGGATGCAGAAAATGACTAATTAAAAAGCACATGTTGCAACTTAAACACTGAAGGTAAAGTAGAAAATATGATACAAATATAATGTTTCATGTATTAATTGGCTGTCTCATTGCCATTATTTTTCGTCTCAACAGTAAAGCAGTAACCTAAGTGTGCTTAGGTAAGACTAATAACCCACATATTACTGACAATGATTTTTATCATGGTGTATTCTTTTTGTTATAACCTTACCTCTACCTCGTTTGAACTCGACACTGCGAGTCTCATTGCCAATGTGAGCTCTGTAATAGAGCCACGTACAGCTGGTGATGTGCTGTTCATGGACAAACTGAGTGTCATAGAGAAAGGAAAGGATTCAGCGAAGTCAGGTCAGTGCAACGTCACTGTTAAAGTCATGCAAAAATGGGTTTCATATAAAGACATGAAAAAGAAAAACATCAGCACCACTGTGACGTATACATACATACTACATATTTAAGTCAATAGACACCCCCGGACCCACCGACGGCCTGCTCAGTCTTGCCTAGTTGGAGCACTTTACATCTCTGGTGTTTTTCCTACTAACACTTCCACATCTTCTGGAAGGATTGTACTTATTCAGCTTTTGATTCTTTGGACTCACTGGTCTGACTCTAGGTGAGCGGATGGGGGTGGAGATGTCAACATGGTTTGATTTTGGCCGGGTGGTCCACACATGGGCTGACGTGGATGGAGAGGCCCACTTCAGACTGCTATCTGACTTTCTGTATGATGTGATATCGGTGATGCCTGACACATCATACATAAGTTTTTGTGCTATTGGGCCAGTGATGCATTTTGCTGTGAATTACAAATTTTTCTTGATACAACAAAACAGTAACCTAGAAATATTAACTATATTAACTATATGGGACTTTTACATTCACACTAAGCTGTCTGGAAGCTTATCGTGTGTGATTCTGCATAACATACACAGTGTGAGATGATAATATGGGGGCGTCAATGTGCTAAATAGATAAATGAACATGAGGAGACTTGATAAATCATAAAGTCAAGGCTGATCAAAACAATGATCAATCAAAGCCATGAGGCATGCTGAGGGAGCGACGCTGCCTCCACGTTGATGATGACAAACCATACAAGTGTGTGTACATATGAAGAAGTGAACAGAGCATCTTACCTTTTTCTACAGCGCTGGTGAAAGTCAACCTGTTGGGTCTTTGAAAGTGTCTCTTTAAACTGTGGATGAACCTCAGCAGCACTGAGATTGTCTTAATGACAGAATTCCAAGTTATGATGCATTACAGTATGGAATTCTGGATTCTCTGCTACAAGACAGCTTCTGAGTTTTTGGAGACATAACTGATCTGATACTGAGACTGAAGCTTGGTTTTACAGTCTGGCTCTTCAGCATATTTCAAAAGACCTAAACAAGTCTGACTTACCAACTGGCCCATGGCTCAGGGCACAGAGGGCTCAATAGCTCTTCATGTGTCTGTGGTTTGGTTTGATAAATTACCAAAGTCTGTGGGAATCAGCTGAAATGATACAAACCTTAACGTTAATGTTCCGTTTCGGCTCCAGCCCGTCTTTGACACCTCAGGAAAACATACTTAACATAGTTTTATCGACTTAAAACTAACATGAAATTGATGCCTATTTGAATTTCTGTGGTTACAGTTTCCTAGCACCTTGATCCATCCCAAACTAAGATCGTAATGTAGGATAATATAGCTTTATTTATCTGTAAATTACTTTTCTGCAAACAAAAGCAGTATGTAATAAATAACAGAATAAAGGAATTTGTTCATGCATGGTACACAAACAAGTTCTTTATTTTTCCACATCCATTAAATCTTTATCATATTAAATCTATACCATCTTTATCTGTTTTTGCTTGTATCTTGACTTACTTTTTAGTGCAATGACACAATGAGACAAGAGATATAATGACAAAGCTCCACAATAACAGCAGTCAGAGATACAGACAATATTGGAAAGAGCGATTTTAAAAAAAAGTTCACTGTTGGACAAAAGAGTTAACATTCTTGCTTTTTATGGCCACTGTGACTACCTCCCAGTAAAGACAGTTACACAATAAAACATTGTCAGAGAATGTCAGCCTAATCAGAAAGTGTAATTTGCAAACCAAATGAATTACACAATTTGCAGGAGAGAGGGTTGCATCTGTGGAATTACAGCTGATGTGAACAACGTGGCTAATTCTTTAACAGAGTGTCCTTTGCTGTATACTTGCAAAAATCTAGTTTATCATTTCAGTTTCTGTATACTTTAAATTAGTGCACTATTTCTAAGGCTTAGATTTGTGTATTTCAGGATACTGGTTTGAAGGACTTAAGGCTCTGTTAAAGGTGAAACGGTCAATGGGGGTCCTTTTCTCATTTTTGCCCCACAGCCTCCCACTAAGTTGATCCGGTCCTGCTACCATGTCATATTTCCAGAGAAATAGAGTTTAGCCTAATGTATTAATATTCATTTCTTTTTCCGTGCCATTTGCTGACTAAATAGTGGAATGCACACAAGCACGGCATCGATGTAGGAAATGAAGTAGAAAACTGAACTGTTTTCTTTCATACTTCACCTGCAAAACTGCTCATTAGGCATCATAATTGGGGCAATATGAGCATGCTGTAAGGAAATGAAAATGAATATAATCAGAGTATAATTTCATGAAAGCAGTATGTAGGAGTGTTGAGGTGGACCACTAATCTATTTAATCAGATTTTCGCAAACAGCCACTTGAGGTCAGTGTTGATTTAAAGTAAGAGCCAAGTTGCGTCTATGTCCTGAAAATGAGGTCAGCACATATCAGCACATCCAGTGACCTCAGTGAGGTGAGGCCATATGCTGCTTCAGCCTCAGAAGAGCTAGACCTAAGATGATAATATGACATGATGTGTAAACAGTGACAAACAGATAAGACCTGAAACAAAGGCTCTGTGAAGCATGGAGCAGCATCAGTGCAAGAATTTCTATGCAACTGAAACACAATGGTGGGAAAATTTGCTTACAATAAGGCAGCAGTTACTGTAACATAAACATGAAACTGGATTTTGAAATGGAAAATTTCAGAGAAAATGCTGTAGCAGCGAACTGCTGGAAGGCAGAAATGGATTACACCAAATGGTTTCACGTCACTTTTGTGTATTCATGTACATAGGATTTCAAGCCAAGTCTTCCACATGTGAAGACTGATTTTGTTTGTACAACTGACTATAGTTGATGTGAACATGCCGAGAAGAAGAGCTCTGATTACAATAGAGCTTGTTCTCTGACTGGAATCATTTCTAATAGATGAAATCATAAGTAAGTTGATCTGTTTTTCACTGGAACATATTTAGAAATACTTGTGTCTTTGAGAGTCACTGGATTATACTATTTTATCCATGCCTACTGTTAAAACTGCAGCTCAGATTTTAGGAATGGTGACGTCATAAACCCTCTCCTTATTTAAGTGTTCAATTCAGTTTAATGTACATGTTTTATCTTAAATGTGTGATCAGAGTGTAAAATCATCAATCCTTTCTTACATTTCCTTAGTAAATGTTGAAATGGTGGGGTCATAATGTCAGAAGTAGACAAAATAAGGTTTGTGGACATTCTGCTTAAATTACATCTATTGTTGGAAGGATTTTATGAGCTACAGCTTGATTGCTAATTAAGTTAATGTTAACTGCATAGATTAGTGAAATCTTCTCTGGCTCATTTGTTTCCTAAAAGGGGTCCTAGACATGCACTTGATAACATACAGAATACTGTCTCTGAAAAACTATGTCCCAAGATTTGTATGTAGCATAACTAACATTTCATTACATTCTGATGCAACATTATTTTAATGAATGACTTGCTATATTTGTTAAGGTAAACAATGTGTCAAGGTGGCAGTTGATGTGCATGGCAGGCGTACAAAGTCCATGACTATCACACCCTGTCCTGGGTGCAACAGAAGCATTTTTTGGTTAAAGCTACAACATTCCTACTATTTTAAATAGAAAATGTAATTTGATAATGACTAATACCTGAAGGGCTGTGCAGACTGTGGTGGAGTGTAGCAGAGCATACTGGATACTGGCGCAAGGAGATGGAAAACTGCACGGATGGGTTTTGAGTCTCACTGTACCACTAACTTAACTTGCATGTTGTAGCTTTGGTTTAGGTTAGAGAAAGATTGTGGTTTTAACTTTATGAAGAGCATCATCTTTCCCTAAACTTAACCAAGTGCTGAGAGAGTCTAAATGAAACCATAAAATAGTTGAATAACGCTGCAGTCACAAAAACTGGACATTGTTGGGATTTGGTGGCAGAGAAACAGACTTGAATGTTTCAAGTTTGATATTTGCCACTTGCCATTTACAGAAATTAATAAAATATCATTATATTCATAGAAAGACATAACATGGTTGCAAATATGTGGTTGCACAGTGACTTCCGTTAACTGTTTAGTCTGTTAAAATGTCAGCAAATACCCATCTCAGTTTTCCAAAACCAAGGTTCCTTTTCTGTTGATCGACTAATCAAATAATTCTTTCAGCACCAAACCTCTTCCCAATAACTGTGGCCTGTAATTATGACATGAGCCAGCTCAAAGTGTGTAGCCATAAATAGCCTCTTAACAGGAAACGTGAGGAGTGACTGTGAGGTCTTGGGACTCGGAATTGGTGAGTTAGCAGACTTGGCGTGCCCCGAGGAGAGAGAGACCCATTGACCCGTGGACAGTCTTCCTCCAGCTGCAGCTCACCTCACATATTATCACCCAAGTGAGTCATCAACAGCACGTCAACATCTATGAGGTTCTTCATGCCAATCTTCCTACTGCTTTTTTTTAAAATCCCCCAGCGTGCCTCGTTTGAGCAATTGCCTGCCTCCCCTTCCTCTTTCTCTCTCACTCTCTTTCGCCTTATATCTCTCACCCTCCAACACGCACACAGACAGACACGCCATCCTCCTCTGTATGCCTCCATTACGTTCTGATGAAAAATTTGGAGAACTGCCAACAGTGCTGCTGTGTGTGAATGTAGCAAGCACGTTTGTGTGTGTGTGTGTGTGTGTGTGTGTAGGCCTGTGCACAAGGAAGTGTGTATGTGCAGATGCAGGATGTCAGTGTGTATGTTCATCACTTTTAGGGACACAGTGGATTTTTTTCCAAACGTGAATTCAGCTGACGACTGAAGGGAGGAATCATGAAAAAGAGTCTGCATTTACTTGTGCGTATGTGTGTGTCTGGACATGTGGTTGAATGGGCATTGGGGTTCACTGCTTTTACAGTCTTGTGTGTGTGTTAGAGAGAGAGAGAGAGAAGGGGAACGTGCCGAAAAGAGTGAAAGAATGTGAGAAAAAGTGGTATTGGATGGGTGTTGTCGTACAAGCAACAACAGCACATTGCAGAAAGAGGCATTTTCAACCAATTTATTAATCCTTTTAGGCAATGTTCCCTGTTCAGAAATGCAAATTGAATCAATCTGAGTCTGACTTTTAAGACTTTCAAGTGGGATTTAATTAGAAGCCGAGGCGCACAGTTTTAATGAGAGAGGGGGTGGAGAGAGAAGGAGAGACAAGAGAGGGAGGAAAATGGGGGGAGAATGAGGGAAGGGGAGGTGGTGTTTTAATGCTGTTCCTACGGGATCAGGGTGAAGGACATAAACCCAGCACTGACAGCTTTCTTAAAAGAAGACATTCCATCGTTCCATCCGGGCCATCTGTCTATCCGTCCCCCGCTCCCGCTGCCCTTCACCTTTGACTTTGCCTGTTTATGCCCAGGGAGGGGTTGGTGCACGCGGTCTGTTTGGTGACACAAAACATCGCCCGATCCTCTCCAAACACACATCACCCTCAGCAGAAAAATCGCCCCACTTCCTCCGCCAGTGGTTCTGCAATCTCCATCTATGAATCCTTTGTCCTTTTGTGTTGCTGTTATATACTCCAATACAATTTTTCTCTCCTCCTCCCCCTCCTCCTTCTTCTATTCCTTGCTGAGATGCTCTAACCCTCCTCATCATCCTCCCATCATTTTCCAAGCCCTAAGCTGACTGAGCCTCCCAAAGCCATCAGGTCTGATTGTCTGATCTCGAGGCATCGAGTCCGCCGGCTGAAATGAAAAATGAGGATTCCTCTCAGCCTCTATTTTTATTCTGTTTTCATTCTCTCTTTCATCCGTCTCTCCTCGGTCTCCCCCCTTTTTTCTTTTCCCACCTCTCTTTCACACTCTCTATCACGCATCCCCCCCCCCTCACACACGCGCACACACACACACACCCACCCACACACACACACACACACACACACACATAGAGTTCTGCTGGCTCTTTCACTCTTGTTTCTTCACCTTTTGAGGCCTTCCTTGCCCCTGCCAATCTCACCCCATCTCTCCTCTCGTCTCCGTTCATTTCTGCCCTCCGTCCTCTGCTGGGTTGACTGGCAGCTTGAGAAGGTAGCTGGAGCAAAAACAGGAAGCCAAAAACACTGGTTAATGCTTTATATATTACAGCCTGCAAATTACTGTGGAAATATTTTGTCCATACACGGTACCAAGGAAATACTTACTGTATTGGGCACCTGTAGTGAAGTGAAGTACAGGAAACAGTGAGGTGTTTACCTACAACTACTGTAAGTACACTTTAGTTACCCAGAATATTGGAAAATATTAACAATAATGTTATGTAGTGTGGTACAGGTGGTGAAGGAGAACTGGAGACCTGAACTGAGCAGAAGACCTAGGATAGCCTGTTAGCTTGAAGAGATGACAGGCAATGCCAGATTGAGAAATTCCACACTAACCTTAATCCACATCCATCTACAGTACTGAACTTTGACCATAAGGTCTGCACTGCACCACATCCACTAATCATGCATGACCAGTCAAATATAATAATCATAACCTCCACCACACATTACTGCAGAGGCAAGTCTGGTCATATGACAGTCAGAACGACACTACCACAAGTTTTGTACACAGTATTCAGAATATTCTTTTTTAGCATAACTGGAGATGCCGCCTTGTGGCACTTTTTGGTATGTCAGTAGAACAACCTTACTAAATTCTTGACTGTTACAATATAAAGATCAACAATGGAAGATTATTGGCCAAGACCAAAGAGCTTTACAAGGATGTCAGGGACAAGATTGTGGACCTACACAAGGCTGGAATGGGCTACAAGACCATCACCAAGCAGCTGGGTGAGAAGGTGACAACAGATGATGCCATTATTTACAAATGGAAGAACCATAAAATAACTGCCAGAACTACTCGAGAGGAACTTGTCAATGATCTCAAGGCAGCTGGGACCATAATCACCAAGAAAACAGTTGGTAACACACTACGCCTTGAAGGACTGAAATCCTGCAGCACCCGCAAGGTCCCCTTGCTCAGGAAAGCACATGTACAGGCCCGTTTGAAGTTTGTCACTGTACATCTAAATGATTCAGAGGAGGACTTGGTGAAAGTGTTGTGGTCAGATGAGACCAAAATTGAGCTCTTTGGCATCAACTCAACTCGCCGTGTTTGGAGGAGGAGGAAAGCTGCCTATGACTCCAAGAACACCGTCCCCACCATCAAACATGGAGGTGGAAACATTATGTTTGGGGGTGTTTTTCTGCCAAGAGGACAGGACAACTGCACCGCATCAAAGGGAGGATGGATGGGGCCATGTACGGTTAAATCTTGGGTGAGAACCTCCTTCCTTCAGCCAGGGCATTGAAAATGGGTCGTGGGTGGGTATTCCAGTATGACAATGATCCAAAATACAAGAAAATAAACAGGACAGGAGGCAGGTGGGAAGAGATCCAAACTGATGGTAAGTGGGGGGGTGTTGGGAATTGGAGTCCGAGATCCAGGAAGTGAGTTAAGCTGAAGGTAAGTGAGGGATAATTGGTCGTGATCTCCAAGGCGATGACTGGCAATCCTTGCTTGGAGTAAACAAAACACTGTTCAGGTAACTATTGAAACAGAAACAGTATAGGTTTCTGAACTAGGTTTCTAGACCTAGTGAATGGGCAGAGAGGAGTTAAACAGGAGAGTAACCAAAGATGGCTTCAAGATGAAACAAGGTTGATAACAGGAAGTGGTGTCAAACAGGTTAACCAAATTCAATATCCTCAATCCAAGAATCCAGAGTCCAGTAAAGAGAGAAGAGCAAGATACGATTATAGGTTAGAGCAAGAGAGACAGAGACAAATCCAAACAGACAGACAGAGGTCCAAACATCCAATCCAAATATTCAGTCCAGATATCTAATCCAATATCCAATAAAAAAATCAGAGTCCAAGAATCAAAAGAGCAGATATAATCACACAATCAGAATAGGGCGATAAGCGATAAGCAGGGTCAGGTTCAAAAGCAAGTTCATTCACAAAATCAGGAAACAATGCTGGAATGTTTCTCTGTCAGTCAGGAAGCAGACAATCTGGCAAAAAGGCTGGCAAAAAGATAAAGAGTTACCAATACAGCACCTTATTGTACAGCCCATTTACTCTGTAACTATTACAGTGAAAAGAGGTGAAGAACTTTATTTTCACACTGCTTTATTTAAACATTTTACATAACCTAGCCATTTGTCTTCTTCTCTTGTACTTAATAGGTACCCAATTTGTATTTTATTGATACCCTATATACATCAAATAATTACGATTTAGTTTGCAGTGACAATTCCAAGCTTTGTTAACCACTATTCTTTATGCACCATTTTTGTACAATGGTTGATAAAGTTCTTTAAAAAGACTCCAGTACTACCATTAAGCTTGTTGTTAAAATGACATTGGGTTTTTCAGTTCACTGTGACTTTGCAACTGATAATTACAGCTTCAGGATCATTATAATGCCCTAGGAAATCAGTAATGCTTTATGGTAATGTTATTATTTTCTCAGTAGCAAGTTGTGTAAGATCTAATATCAATTGAATTATCCCCAAACTAAATCCCAACCTGATCCCTCAACCTGTTATCATCTCACATCGAGCTAAATTCTATGAGGAATGGCAGTAAATACTGTATGACTCGCTGTGGGTGGAAATAACCGTGCTGCTTTGATCTTACTGAGCAAAGAAGTGGGAACAGCAATCAATCACAAGAGAGACAACTAGTTCATAACTAATTTTTGAAGGGAACAGAGGATGTAGTGATTAACTACACTGTGTCATGGAGAAATATGTGGTGTTATGAGTGACTTGTCCCAGGAAAAAATGAGTAATGACTTATTAGAACACTTTTGAATTAAGAGTCTAACTCTAATTGCATTACAAAAGAAATTTAAGACAGTTTTTTTTATTTGAGCTGTGGTAAAACCTCATGGACCAACAGGCACTGGCAAATACAGTCAGGGAAAAACTTATTTGAACCCCTGCTGATTTTGTAAGTTTGCCCACTAACAAAGAAGTGATCAGTCTATAATTTCAATGGTAGGTTTATTTGAACAGTGAGAGACAGAATGATAATCCAAAAAAAAAAAAAAGCGTTATAAATTAATTTGCATTTTCATGAATGAAATAAGTATTTGATCCTCTATCAATTAGCAAGATTTCAGGTAACGAGCTGACACTGGGAGCCTTCTCAACTCGTTACCTGTATGAAAGACACCTGTACATAGAGCAATCCCGCAATATCCAGATTCCAAACTCTGCCTCATGGCCAAGACCAAAGAGCTTTACAAGGATGTCAGGGACAAGATTGTGGACCTACACAAGGCTGGAATGGGCTACAAGACCATCACCAAGCAGCTGGGTGAGAAGGTGACAACAGATGATGCCATTATTTACAAATGGAAGAACCATAAAATAACTGCCAGAACTACTCGAGAGGTTAATGATCTCAAGGCAGCTGGGACCATAGTCACCACGAAAACAGTTGGTAACACACTACGCCGTGAAGGACTGAAATCCTGCAGTCAGTGAAATCCTGACTGTACCTATCAATAGTCAAAATATGTATGAACAGATTAAAATAAATATCCACCAGTTTGTTTCATCCACCTCTGCTTTACAGTCTTATTACCATATTGTGTTGCCAAAGTGATTCATTGATTAATCACTTAATCAACAACAATGTGGGTAACAGGTTAATAATTTCATTCATTTATCATACAAGAATCTTAAATGTGAGGATTTGCTGCTTGTTTTCTATTGTGTTGGGCAGACATGCAAGTTTGAAGGTTTTAGAAAAAATTCATTTGTATTTATTTCGTAGTTTATAATGAGTTCATTAATTAATATGAAAAATAAATTACAGACTAAAAAAGGGGAAAGAATTAGATGGATTTAAACTAAATTGTCAGCTATGGGAAATCTTTAACCTGACTTTATCCCACAAATTATTTTGATGATATTCCACCCAAGTGTTCATGAATATCTTGTTATTAAATTTATAAGATCTAAAGCTCCATGAAGTAATTTTTTTTGGCCACTTGAGACAGTGGGCAAGCTGTAAACATGACATTAACATACTAAATTATTAAGTTGTTATGGCTAACATATTAAACAGTTACATATTTAAATGTCCAACTGACGCTGAGGAACACTATCGTGTTATGTATCTGAAATAACTGGCCCTGTGTTCACCAGCTAGCTGCAAACTTTGTATGTTGTTTTGTTCTGAGCAGGTAGTAGACAGTAGATTTAGTCACTTTTCTAAATAAAGCTAAAAGGCTGAGTTAAGGGAAATTCACTTTCTCATTGCACACAGTTATTTGATCTGATTTAACAGATCTGTGAAAACCCAATAGTTGTTGCTTCCAATTAACCATCAGACAATTAGCCAGTTATTAGACAGTAATATTCCAAAGAGACTGATCTGATGAAAGAGACAAATCTTTACTGCACTGTAAGATACAACTTGTTGTATCAACTTAAAAATGAGTCAAAAGACCACCTTAAAATTCTACATCAAGTTAACAAATGCATCTTGTTCTTCTAACACAATTAAATGTTATCTTGATAAAATACTGGATGTTGTTTGAACTATTGTCTTAGTTTAGTTCATTTAAATTTGTTAGGTTTGAACTTACAAATTGATGTCAGCTTCATTTGAATGATCTGTGAACATCAGTTTTGTTTGATTAATTTGATACATTTATTGGTAGTTCTGTTAACTTCAGCACTTTCAACTTCAACATTTTCTCAGTCCACTTGAAGAGTTAACTCTTGAAACTGAGGAAAAGAACCAAACATAGTTCTGCAGTTACAATGATGAACTTTCTCCTGTTGGAGCCACAGTGCTCTGGAGTCAGTACAAAACCATCCTGTTAAGCTGCAGGGATAGGGACTAAATTCACCACTAACGTTTACATAGTTTTGACTACTGGCAAAATAAAAAACCTTTACCTAATGTATGTATGTTTTAAAGCCACACGTGACTGTTTTCTTTAGACTACAAAAAAGAACAATATTTGCAGAACATTAACTCTCAAACAATGCATGCTGCAAAGTCTGCTAATACGCAGTTTTTTTTAAAATAAAAATTAATTTAATGAGTTGAGTGCACTCTATTAATTTAACTTCTCATTTGAAAGACTTCAAGTCAGAACAACTCTTGCTTATAAGTTATGCCAATAAAAGCTACAAAATATAAGTTGGATTAGCTCAAAATTATTAAACTCTGATGTTTACATTAGGTACTGATGCCATGAAAACAGACAGAATAGGAGTAACTTTGGGCTGAGAGTCAAGCCAAAATGTTGTCGGGGGTCCTGGGTAGGTGGTGAGGTGAAGCAGGGTGAGGCTGCAAGGTATCACTGTGGTAGATGAGCTGATGGTGTGTAAGGCACAAGGTGATTGAGTGTGTGAGGTCCAGCCTATCGCTGTCATTAATAACCCAGACAGGCCTGCCAGCACCTTGGAGCCCTGCTTCCATACATAACCCTCAGAGCAGCCGCCAGGGCTCCCACACTGGCCCCAAAATAGGTACATGCACATCACACACACATAGGCAAACTAGTCTGACTAGTGATGTTAACATGATAGAAAGGAGTCACACGTGGTGCGAGGAATAGCACTACAACTGGAGTGGAAAAGTGTCTCTGCCGAAATACAAGAGGTTATGGTTTCAGATATGTGATGTTCGTACATATTTTTCCTTCCCATCACTGGGTCCATTCACCCGAGACAGACAAAAGAATAAAATATGTGAAGGAGCCTGGCAGACCTGTCTGCTCTCGTCTTTGTCACAATGCAGCACTTTTTTTACTGCCAGTGCACCCGTGGTGAGAGTAACTCAAAAATCAAGATGCACTACGTACACAACGTCCTACGTCAATTCAGCATTTGTCTCGCTTCAGTGTCTTGACAGTTAAATCTTATTTAACACATCTGCTCTTACCATTGAAATGTTTGAACAATATTCTGGTCTTAATGAATGACCCAGCGACTGGGGTTCTGAAACCCCTTTTTTATGGTGGAGGAAAACAAAACACAAAAGCAATGGATATCCAGAGGGAAGACATGATGAACAGCTTCTTCGTGGTTCCACTGCTCTTATTGATCAGTGAAACTACCCAGATACGCTTATTTTTGGCAGATATCAGCTTTGATCACTGGGCAGCTTCTCTTGTACAATCACTGCCTTTGAAAATAGCCAAGCACCTGTCCTTCAACTTATCAAAATGCAGATGGGTAAACATGGAAAGCCATGGAAGGAATTGTTTGATGGCAAATGCCAAGGGAAAACAGAAGAGTGTGATGGTGTAAAAGTGTAAAAGAGACAGGAGGGCAACAGAAGAATGGCAAAAAGGCCGTGTGTTTGTGCAGGCAGAAAGGGTCTTCTCCAGTGGAGATGGAGAGATAAAGATAGAAATGGATAAGAGAAGAGAGAGAGGTTTTAATGAATTAATGACTGTTCTCACAACTAGATGCCTCCTCTCTTAGGCTCAGACGCATCCATTGAAATAATAAATAAACACATGAATAAGTGAAGAGGCCTGGATGAAACGGCACTCCGGAGGGGGAGCTGATGGAGGGGGTGGGGGGTGGTGGGTGGTTGGGAGAAGGAGAGAGGGGTGGTAAGGCGGATAGGCACGCGGTGAGCCTCTCTGGTGATTTGCTCCAACATCAAGCAGCTGGAGGTTACTGAAAAATTTAGCGATGCGCGGGGAGTCAGTGAATGCTAATAGCGCAGACAGGCTCCCCCTCCCCTATACCTTCCACCCCTTCTTCACAAATTCACTCCGGTGCACTCGGACCACCTTCGGTCTCCGATGACCTTGGCTGAGATTGAGCGGCCACCGGCATGCTAACGAGCTGCTGCCTTTGGTTTTGCAGGGTTGCCAGACGCTACTGGGTACTGAGAGGGCAAGTATAGGGGCATCCAAATGACATGTTAGCACGGGCTAATGGAAAACGGGCAGGGTGCCATTCATCCAGGCCAGCGAGGTCTATCAGCTTATATTAGAGAAAGAGACTGCACTTCAACAAGAAGGCTGTTAATGAGGAGTGTTGGACTTGAATACAATGCAAAAGCATGTAGGATACATAGAGTTGCACATAGTAACAGTTTCAAATGATCATCCAGTTAAGAAATCCATTTGAGATTTACTGAAAAACAACACAATTGTGGTTTATGACAATGTTTGACTTATTTTCATAGTGACAGCTATGATGTTACATGCCCAACTCTGTGACAAACTGTAAAAAGTCAGTATGGTTTGCTTGCTACATTGCCCAACCTGCTTCAAGCCTTCCACAACATTCTCACACTGATCAAAACATCATAATGAAACTTTGGATGTTTGCTGTATTCTCCGTAATAGCATTTTTTGCCATCAGTCCTTTATTTGCTCATGATTTTGTTCTCATAGACCTTCCTCACGATGAATCCAGTTCGTTCCCCACCATACATCCACTTTTTGTCTTTTACGAGAGCTCTGCGCGTTCTTCCGCAAGGCCGCTCATTCATTTCGCCTGCTTCAGCTCGCCTCCTTGGTATGCAACCTTCCTGACTTAGTCCCTTTAGATGTGGGATCTAGTCTAGAACTCTCCTAGATCACTGGTATGACGTGTCTTTTTATTGTTCATTCCTCTGACTCTGTCCAATTACGCACGGATACTGCGCCCTCCGTGGGTTTGGGGGGTACTATCAAGGCATGTGGTTCTCAGGCAGCTGGCCTCACTGAGTTAACTGAATTTTCAAATTTGTCCCCTTTCTCTGCTTGGTTTTACATCTGTCCCATCATCGTCGCCTGTTGCTATGGGGCCAATTCTGACATCGCAAACACATCTCAGTGCTGTGTGTCAATGAAGCCGTAGTTGACATCATAACATGGGTCACTCCTCCTCACCAGATATCATGCAAATTATCAGACGCACCACCCGGTTATCTATCACTCATAGTTTTATCATTCCTGCTCGTCACGTTCCAGGTCATATGATTGTCTATCTTGTTTTTATTTTCAGATCCTCAGGATCCCATGCCCTAATGCCAGTACTTGCATGCAATCATTCCCCCATACTCCGACCTATTCTCTCCACCCTTAGCCAGTCTCAGCAAAGCATTACACGAGACAGGGTCTGGCTCCTTCACTTTTAAGTTCTTTGACTTTGCCTCTGTATTGTTTGCTTCTTTCTGTTTGTTCACTAATTTAGCTCTTTTCCCCACTCTTATTTCTACTTTGTGAATTAAAAAAAATAAAATAAAACTGCCTATTTTGCAGCCTGTTAGTTCATGCTAGATGCTACAATCCTGAATTCCCTAGTTTATTTTCAAATTCTTCAATGACGTTAACGGCATGGCAAGGTCTCAACCCAATTTCAGTCAGTAGAAAACCTACAACTATTTCTACACTTCGCAAATACTGGGTTATTTTCTGTATCATAAATACGTTCTGGAATGTGTATTTTATTGGCTTTCTATGAATTTATGATGCCGATCCAAATATTGACATCTGTTTTTTTTTGGGTTTTTTTTTGGACCTAACATTTCACCAGAAATATTACAGCTTATTTCTTAAACATGCTAATCATAAGGTTCATGCGCAATCTTAATTGCAGAATGCATTCAGCTTTTGTTCTTTTCACGCTATGCTCAACTTCTTAAGTCTTCAACTAGTAATCAACTAGCTCCTCATCTCCCCTCTTTCTTACTCCTGATAACTAATTCTGGTTTAGTCGTTAACTCGACTAGTACTGCTTAAATTCAGCCTCTCTCCTCATCGCTACTCAGGGCATTCTTTAGGATAGGTGCTGCTATCTTAGCAGCTATGCAAGGCTTTTCTATCTCCTCTCTTCATCAACCAGGCCGCTGGTCATCTTCAGCTTATTCATCTTACATCCGACCTGATTCTAGTGCAATACTCTGCTCAAAGTCTGAAGTCGTGAATAACCTTCAGTAAGCATCTCATATAGCTGTGGTGGTTCTCCGGTCCCACTATAATAATTGTTATAATTATTTGCACTGGATTTTCATCTCCTATCTTGCTCTCTGGCCTCTTATGGCCTCCTCCTATCTCGCTCCCTGGTCTTCGACAGTCTCCTCCTGTCTGACTCTCTGGCCTCCGATGACCTCCTCCTATCTGGCTCTCTGGCCTGCTACTACTGCCTGTTATTTTGCTTGTTTCATTGTATGTCATGAATCACTACCTCCAGTTCGGATTTACCACTGCACTAACCCTAACCCTTTTATTTTGGGGGTTTCATCTATTACCTATCCACGCTGATCAAGATGTTGAATGCTGTTTTCATGATTGGGGTCTATCTGCCAACTATCTCTTTATGTTAACACATTAAGACATGATATACTCTATTGACCGGATGCAAGTGCCATTCTCTCTGCTCATAGGTCTCTGAAGCCATGAATTCCTTCAGTAAGTATCTCATTTAGCTGGTGGTGGTTTCTTTGTTCACCTGTTACAACTATTACATTTATTTGCACTCAGTTTACCCTCTTTATCTAGCTCTTGGCCTCTGATTGCCTCCTACATCTGCCTTGCACTCCGGCCTTTGACGGCCTTCGACTATCTCTTGTCTGGGGTCTATCCGCCAAATATGTTTAACTTATGTTCAACATTAAACTTTTGCAATAACACTCCTTTGATCTGTCCTTATTGAAATGTAGCTTTGGCAAAAGTTCAATAAGACAGATCTTTATACCCACTCTCTGCTGGGATTGCATACTAAATCTATTCTGTCATTTCCGCTTTCCCACGCTGTTCCCCCTCAATTAATTTGTCATCTCCATCCAATAACCTTTCTTCCCGCTTTCTCAAACCAATCAGCTCATAGAGTCCATTCTTTAAATGTCGCTCTGTTTCTGCCATTCTGCCTTTCAGACCTACACTTGCTCAACCCTCCTCCTCCCCATCACCAACTTATCCTGAGGGACACTCCAGGCATCCATCCACTGTTTTCATCCTTCTCTCCTGGCTGATTTCTCCAACACCACCACCAGTGTCTAGACACCGGGGGCTTCATCTATAACCTATCCTTGCTCATCATCATGTTGCAATACAGTACGTTTTCTTGTGTGGGGTCTATCCGCCAAATATCTCTTATGTTCAACATTAAACTTTTGCATAAACACTCCTTTGATCTGTCCTTATTGAACTAGTATATATGAATTCTTTGCGATTTTCTTCTTCTACAGCAGCTTTCTAATGTGATGCTGCAGACTGGCCCACAGCGCCCACTACAGTGTCCGAAAGTAATGATGCGGATGACTTGCAAGTTTATATATGTACATATCACTGAGGTCAACTCAAGTAGGAAGTATGTCCAGCAAGCTACTGCTAGCATAACAGACACACACATACAGATTCAAAAATGCTTTGCCAGTAGCTGCTGCCATTGACTTTGTAGGCGTGGGCCCTCCACTCAGCTGGACAGACTCAAAAATATACTCCATGGGAAGGTTTGAAAGGCTGAAACTTATGCAAAACTCAATGAGAAGCCAGGAAGTGATGCACGTCAGCAGGTCGCACTGCAATGTTATTAAGAAAAACATATTCAGAAGGGGACAGGTATGCTTCTTTTGGAAGAGAAACCAAAGTTTGTGGTTCAACTTTGATCCAGTGTATTACCTGAAATGTGTGCACTACTGTTTTATTTGTGTAGTGAGGCATTATTAATGCCATTTCAAGTACATTTAATTTCAGTTTTATCAACAAAAAAAAAAATTAAACAGTTAATAATAAAAATTCACAGACTGCTCATTTGACTGCTTATGTTTTGCTCATCTTAGCACTCACTATGCTGAGGACAGGATTGTAATAATAAAGACAAACGATGGTCAGTGCTTGGTTATGGTATCAGATACCCAGCATACCAATACAGAAAGTATATAAATTGTTTTCTAAAATCAAGCCCACCCCTCTCTACTTAGTTTTCTGTCATGAGTCCTGAAAATAGTGTTAATATCGATGCCATTCAGTAATATATTGTGAAAATGTTGCCCTTTTTTTGAAGGTTAATGTTGAACTTGGCCTATTCCTGCTATTTGACATCCATCAGATTCTTGCTGGATAATGACTCGTGGCAAATCTGAATAAAAAACACAGTGATTCCCAAAAAGGTCTCTGTTAGCGCCTCATCTGAGGATAAGAAAAGAGAGCAGGTCAAATTTCTGTCTGTCTTTCTTCCAGTGATTTTCAGTGCTGTGGTTTATTACTAAATGCTTCTTAAATATAGCTTTGACTGTGCCAGTATAAGAACTCTAGGACTATAACCTGAGATAAACCTTACATTTAGTGTATAATCAGGACAGTTGCAAATTCTAGTTAGAGTAGCTGATCATTGTGAATAAAAGAACCCTTTGTATGCAACTTAAAAGACTGCTTGTTTGAAGCAGTTCAAGCATTCCTAACTTGTTTTTTGCAGCACAGCAATAATATGCACAATTTCAACATGTTCCTATAGGGAACTTTTCTCAAAGCTCCTCAAATAAGTCTTTGCTATATAGCACAAACCTAAAGCGCCAGTTTTTTGTGATTTTCTT
>JAUBNQ010000003.1:17556012-17571930 GCA_032353495.1 Ctenopoma kingsleyae | reverse complement strand
GTCAAAAAAAGATGAGGAGGGAAAAATGTCTCCACCTGTTAAACCATTCATGTTTTTGGGGTCGTCTCATTGTTGCCCCTTTAGTGCAGCTGTTGTTAATTTCATTAACACCAAAACAGCTGATTAACAACCCCCTCTGCTACTAAACTGACCACATCAATATCCCAGAAGTTTAACTGACTTGATACTAAACTCTGATTAAAAAGTGTTCCATTAATCTTTTTGAGCAGTGTAGCTTGGTACATACAGTACGTAAATGCAGAAGAAGCCTTTTGGATGAGAGGCTAAATGTCTTCAGGAACCACAAAAAGACCATTGCTTAAACTCTTGTTTTAATTTTGGATTTAGTTTATTTTTGATAATTCATAGTTCATAGTAACCACATGTTTAAGGAAGCTTTAAGAGCATTTAAACTAACCCCAGTAGAAAGCACGTTCTTGTTGTCCTTGTTTAGCATAGGTAAACGCTCCACTGGTGCCCATAAAAGGGCATGAGTCTGTGAAAAAGGAACAAAGGATGGTGGAGGAAAGAAGCAGAGACACCACTGCACCAAGTGAACAGCAAATGAGATTCATATTTAGCTGCATCAGCGGTGGATAAAAAAAAAAGCACAACTGATGAAGTAAAAAATATATTAAAAATAAAAATATCTGATCTCTTCTTCATCTCTTCTTCTGGAGGACAGGTTTTCCCAGAGTTAGCTGAGCTGAGAGAGTCTACTGTCCAATGCCAGGAGTCCGGACCCTGTGGTGGTGGCTGAGGGGCAGTGGTGAATCTAGAAAATTTTACATGGGGGGGCAAAGGAGTGGCAAGAGGTCTAGGCAGGGTGGCAATGCTGGACCTCCTCAGTGAAGTATGTGAAAATCCCCTATATGTAAATGGAGTCAAAATATCCACAAATACACTTTAATATTATTTATTGTATTGTAAGTTTTTCAGAGACCTAAGATTGCTCTACAGCAGCGGTTGTAGTGTTTATTAATTTCAAAATCACAATGACATTTTGTAAGATAATGGAAATAGTTATTTTAAAATATAATCGTTGTAAGACCTTTGCAAGTGGGTTTTAAATAACTGTGGTAATGTCCTAAGAGTCTGTCTGAGCTGAAGCATTTCTGTAAGGAAGAATGATCCAAAGTTCCTCCTGGACATTGTGCAGGTCTAATCCACAGCTAGAGGAAGTGCTTATTAACACACTGTTTCACTTACTTTTTCCAACATCACTCTGTATGTTTAATGGGTGTGTTTAATAAAGACATGAAAGATCATGACATGAAACATCAGCTTAAAAATATTGTTTGTTTATATTTGTGAAGATCAGATCACATGTCATGACCAATTTATGCAGTAAACCAGGAAATTGCAAATAGTTACTAAATACTTTCACTTCTTGCCACAGTATATGTTTGGAAAATATTTTCCAATACAGAACCTTTTCTGCCACATACAGCCATTACTCTCCATGTGAATCAGTCTTTATGTGTATGTTGAGTTGCTCCTTTCCTATTCTTGCTGAGTAGACATAAGGTATATTTTATCGCTCTATATGTTGTCTCCCGACTCACACTGTCACTGCAGCTGTGTGATACAGAATTCCTTTGAACTATCATGTCTGTCCCGCTGACACCCCCTGCCGAGGCAGAGAAGGGCGGAAACTCTCCATCATTACAGCTGGAATGGTGCGTTGCATGTTGGTATGCTGTATTTATGGTGTGTGTGCGTGTGTGTAGAGATGAAGCTGCCTAACGAGCAATGAACACATAGCCATGTCACACTATTGGAATCTTTACCACAGCCTTAAAATACAGTCCCGACTGTCCCCACCAAAGGGAAAAAGGAAGTTTTGGCCACAGAAACCTGAAAACTTACGTGATTCAACCGCTGGTCATTCACCTCAACAAATACCAGGGCTCTTGATAATGCAACCTCTTTCCCACATGGCTACCGGCAAACTGGCCTGAAGAGCTGGGCGATGAGTATCTCGAGTCTGGCTAAAAACATTCCTACTCAGCCACTAGACTCTCCACCCTGTGGGCTGAAGGCTTGGAGCCCATTCCTCTGCACTTCTGGTAACTCACTGTGCATGTGCACAGACAACAAGGTGCAGCTTTTAATATTTCAAAAAATATTTAAAATTAATATTTCAGTATATATATTTGTATATATACAAATATATATACTGTATATATATTTATTCATAATTTTTTAATTCATATTCATTGTGTGAGGCTTTCTTTTATATTGCACTGTGAGTTGAGAAACATAATTTTGTTTTCTTGTGTATGCAGACACAATGTTAATGACAATAAAGCTCTTATTTTATCTTATCTACTAAACCATATGTGTCAAACTCAAGGCCCGTGGGCCAAATCCGGCCCGCCCCCTCATTTCATGTGACCCGCGAGAGCTTACAAATTATTTTACAGTTATTATAAATGTTACTTTCGGACTGCCACTCTATTTCCAATGTACCATACGAACACACGAACCAACTATATTGTTTCATTTTAACACAAAATCCCTTTTTATATACTTAAAACATGTTTAAATATGCCATAGTTATTTCTGTATCCTCAATCATGATTGATGAGAGCTGGGGGTAGAAGAGGGACAAGCACGTAATCTCTGTCCCTAACAATACATATCAACTCTGTCAATAACTGTCATGACATGTCACTGTTTGTCTTCAAACACTAAAAGACCCAAAACGTTCTGATTGTTCACTGAACTCCTGCTTCATCACAGTCATTACATGTTAACAGCCGTGCATGCAGCTCACAAGTTACCAGAGTATTTGACTGTATGCACCAGGCGTCATGAACAATTAATCACAGGTAAACGTGTTTAGAAATCACAGCGTCATGTGTGAAATTTGTGTTTACTGCACCGGAGAAAAACTAGAACAGGATACTTGTTTAAAAAAAAGCCAATCTGAGCTCTGTCCAGTGTCTGTGCGCTTTCACAGCTCTGGCACTGCAGCGCGCGCAGTCTGTGACGTGCGGTCCACATCTGAGATTGACACAAAGATTTGCAAAGAAAAATTTACCAGTTCATAATTTTTTTTTAAAGATCTGCTCACAATGACAAACCTACACTGTACCTAAACCTAACCTACAATGACAAAATGAAATAAAAACATATATAAATATATTGTATATGTAAGCAAAGTTGTAACTATGGCGTAAAAATCTATATTGCTTTCTCTCAAAGATGGTAGAAACAGGTAATGAATACACATACATTATTACTATTTACTATTTAGCAAACAGTTGCATATATTCACATCCAGCATAATAGATCAACATTAGCATTAATTTTGATTTGGTGAACGTATTGTACATCTAATATTTGCTCTCTATCAGCTCACCTTTTGGTCTCCACCAACTAGTAAAGGAAATAATTGATTGTTTAGCTGTTAAATGTTCACTCTTTCTGCTTGCTCTGCTGTTTTAGTGGTTGGAAGGTGGTACTGTGGGCGTGTAGATTCTTACTAATGAATATAATAGCCTGCTGTGGCTGAAACTTACACAGTAAGAATAGTGACAGTGAGCTAAAACAGTGAAGTCGCAGCTGGAAATCCTGCATTGTACTTATGTTTCAGTTTCAAGGGCCGTCACTATGATGACCAGCTACACTGGAGGGAGCACTGTTTGTAATGGAAAACAAAGTAACTGTTACCAAAAATGAGTAAAGTTGAGTCGACTCAAGCTGAGCGCGGTACCACGCGGTCGAAATATGCTATTAGACAACCTCAAGTCAGTAATTATGACTTCAGCAAAGGAGAACGTTAGGAACGTAGTTGTAAAACAAGAAAGTCAGCGTTAGGAGGAGGTTGGGATGATTGTATAAGTCAAAAAACTTTACCTCACCATGATGTTCCTGCAATAGGGGTGGTATTTCAAGAGATTCTCCTATGGATCATGTATGATGGAAGAGACAAGTGATCTACAGCGTATGGTCATTTAAGTTGGAGGATGAGTTGACCAGTGAGACATAGGTTGAGGAAACAAGACAATAATCCTTTTATCTGTAAGAAAAGGAAAATATTGTAATGCATACATTTAGGCTATTTCATTAACACAGACATCTGTAACATATGCAGACGTGACATCCGACTGCAGGTGTTGATTTGTGATCCCAAATCCTTTTTCACTTCTGGTTTCAGGCTTTCCAACAGATGCTGGGATCTGGTTGTGGGGATTTAACCAACACAAGCACATTGGTAACATCCAACACTGATGTCGAGTGATAAAAGGAGTTGGATGGGGTTGATATCAGGGTTTATCGCAGGCCAATGAAGATTTTTGTATATCAAACTGGGAAAACCATTTCTTTATGAGCCCGGCTTTGTGCACAGGGGCACTGTCATGTTGAAATAGAAAAGGGTCAAACACAAATTGTTGACCCTGAAACACTGGGTCCCAAATTTCTGGTTGTCATGATTTTTCAGTCCTAGTGACAAATGACAAAGTGCATCTTTATAGGCACAGTTTAACATTTTGCAATGGGCAAAGTAAATCATCTGATCTGAATTCAACTGAGCATGCATTTTATTTGCTAAAGGTAGATAGATAAAAAACAGAAGATAAATAACTCCATGAACGACCAGGAAGTGAAGACAGCTGCAGTAAAGGCCTGGCAGAGCATCACCAGAGAATTTCACCAGCATCTTATAAAGGCTATGACTCCCATACTTCAGGCACACAGACTGCCAAAGATCTGCAACCAAGTATTAAATCTGACAATAATAAATAGAAAATAATGATGATTAATGAATTAATGAATACTTTGTTGATGCCCAAAGGTTTATTGTTATTGGACAGTTGCACCTAGATGATGGCACTAGTACAAGCTTTTAGTGTCTTGTCCAACAACAACTCAACATGTGGCCAGTATGAACCAGAAGTTGGAAGAAGAGTCTGAAGTTCATGGACAACTGGGCTTCAGTTGACTGTATTAAATTATCTACTTCATTTTGAGCCCATATAATCTCCCATATATGGGGTCTCTGTATAAAATCTGTTCTTCTGAGTGTAAAAATTGTCTATTCTAAAATAAGTTACATTAAAGCGGACACTTAAAACATATCTTTATTGTTTCATCTTAAATCTACTGCGCTGGTATACAGAGTCAAAATGATATAAAAGGAAATGTGTAGCTGTCCAAATATATATAGACCTGACTGTATATTATTTAATGTGACACCAATATGAATCAAATAATCATCATGTTATGTTGTAGCAAGTGTCCTCTAATTTCTAATCCCAGAGGCCCAGGGTCACCTCCAGACCAAAAGTGTGTAATCAGAGGTGTCCACATACTTCTGGCCGTGTAGTGAGGGCTGCAGAAGACACACACAGAGAAGAGAAAAAAGTGATCGTTTCTGCTTCTCACAGCTCACTGACCAAAAGCTGGAGTTTATAGATGAACGCCTCTGTGGGGGTAATGTTTTTCACTGCGATGACAACTTTTATGCTTGTCCTCCTGAAAACAGGTGCCATCAGCTACGAATGGTAGAAACTTCAGAGAGAAGAGAGGACCGAGGGGAGATAAAGAGAGTGAAGAGGCCTTTGACTAACAGCTCATCTTTTATTTGGCAACACTTCAAATGTAGCCCGTTTACCATGTCTAGACGAGGCAGCTTTCAAAGGCAGGGTAGGGTTCTATGTGTTTTTTTACCCAAGTATATAAAAGCTATTTACTGTAACAGCAGAAGACAGACATCTCCTTTAGTTTTCCTACCACAGACATTCTACTTCTCCCCTTCGTTGCAGATGAGTTTGTCAGATGCCTCTGTCCACCTCTCTTTCTCTCCGTCTAACCCTCCTCCTCTCTGTTCTAGCAGTCTGTTTGAAGTCGAGAGAGAAGGGAGACAATCTGATCCCGTTTGATGGATAATTTGAAAAACGCAGCGTGCAAGATCATGGCTCAGTCGATGTTCGTTTTTCTCTGGTTTCCAGGCCTTCAGAAGGCAGGTCGTACTCGTTCTCGTTCTGTGGCCCTTTATACTTAAAGACCACTTAGTGTATGTACTAACTACAGCCAGAAGCTTTTCATGTGGATGCTCATGCAGTTTTACTGTAACCTTATACACTCATATGTTCAGATATAGTAGGCAGAGAAGAAGTCGCACTTATAAATATTTATGGTTTTAGATCAGATGGACACGGAGACGCTGCCAGCATCCTGTTTCCTTGTGCAATTTCAATACAGTTTCAACAAATGCCTTTAGATAATGAATCACAGAAAGTCATTCTTTGTCACTGATATCATGGATGTGATGGAGTTTATACATTCTACAAAAGCTCTAATAAGAATTTTATTTTTAAAATTCAAGCTACTGGTACTTTTATTCTCAATCCAACACAGATTTTACAACTTTTAACAAAAAGTTGTTCAAACTCCACAGCGAGGCTCACTGAATGGTGGCAATTTCTTTATGTGGCCTGTGTAACAAACTCCACAAAGAACCAGGGTCCATCTTGCTGTGAGGCAAGTCCGTTTGTCAAGACTGTTACTTTTACACATCTTTTTAATTTCTGTGTGACTTTTGGTCACAGTTCCTCTCTAGTGTTTTAAATACTAGTGTTTTCAAATCTGAATCAAGCAACGAGACTCCAGGAGTTTCAGTGGTTAAGGGATCAGTAGTATTAATTAATACTGTACAACCATCCATCTTTTCATTATCCACCTCTTATGCTGTGAAGATCAATATACACATATATGTGTGAAAGATGTAAAAAAAAAAAAAAAAAAAGTTTACATTATTGGTTGTTTGGCTTTGTCAAACATCAGTGTGGATGGGAAAGATGCAAGGTCACAGTAACCATAACCTTTGACCACCAACCTCTAATCATTTCATACTCGAGTCCAAGGGTACGTTTGTGCCAGCATGTAGGAATAATAGCATTCTTTATGGCTAATGCACAGTTAAAAGTGCCATAAACTGTAATGTAGTGTCAACTACTTTGTGCATATTTTCATTTGCGATAGTTAAAGACGTATAGTAGATAACCCTACACATCATCAGTTTTATTATTATAGAGCCACGCTGCCTGAACAGCTCAACAAGCAAGGGAGACTTTTGTATGTAAACCTGACCAAGTCTTAAATTTTTGTTTTTGTTAGAATGTAGTGTAGGCATTGTAAATGTAAAATACAATTATTTTTGTGGAATATCCGCATACGTGAACAGAGGCCCATCATCAGCAAACAATTGTACTGAGTTCCAATGGCACGTTAAGTTTGCTAATGTTTAAGTTTATCAGTTTGTAATTAGAAAACCACTATGAAATTACAACTGAAAACTTATGAAAAAAAATTGAATTAATAATAATTTGTTTAATGTATTTCAACAAAATCTTTCACCTCCAAGTAAAATCGCAATAAACTAAACAGATTGTTGGGCACAATTTGAATTACCCATAGCACTGTCATAGAGCGTGACAAATGATGTCATGATATTAATAAGGGTGTCAAATTGCAAAATGCTTTGTTTAATTTGCAGGATTTGTTGGTAAAACAGGTGAAGTGTCTCTTTAACAGCAATGTGTCATGCATCATGCATACAGCAGGTATAATGACCACATTCTCACTCTCTCTGCATGGATAACAGCATGATCTACAGTGCTTAAAGGCTAAATTGCAAATAGTAAAGTATAGCCATGCTGAGCTGTGGAGTGGAACTGTGTTTCCAAGCCACAGGGTGTCCTTCTCGGCCTTGCCGGTGGGATCCTGGGCTTCTCTGATGATGGGGTGCAACTGTGGCTTCTGGGGAGTGTCTGGAATGAGTGCCATCTTCCTGCGGTGCTCCACAGAGGCCTGGTGACGGGAAGAGAGGGGACATTTCACTGTTTTGAGCCAGTCATTGGTTGACATGGGAGGACAAGGAGGAGGATGGGAGGTGGGTGAAAACAGAGGATGCATGGGAATGGCTTATTCTCTCCTCCACCGCCCAGCAGCTCTGGCATATCACCAACGTTATGGCGGTAATTGATTCTCTCTGTGCCATTAGTCTATGAGACAAAGATGCGCCAAAGAGAGGGGGTGCTGTCACTTACAGGCTGGCATAGCGCCCAGCCACACACTCTCACTGCACACATAGATGCATGCAAAGATATATTCCTTTTGCAGGCGCACACACATTTAGTTTTTCACGCGGATGCAAAGTAGCATTTGGAATAATGTCAGTTGTCAAGGTCTGTTGAAGAAAGAGCATTGCTCATTTGCAAATAAGCCAAACGTCAATGGTATAGAGCACAAACACGGTTAATGCAGAACTGTACACACAAAAAATGAAAAAGAATACAAATGACTGGTGATTACGTTTGACATTCTTCTCTTATACATGACATTATTCAGTTTGTGTTATGGTTGTGAGGTTACTGTGGTCGCGGCAGAGTAGCATTCCTCCAAGAGACACACACGCATTAACACACTCAAATATAAAAAGAGAACTCCCCAGACAAAGAGCAGGGCATGTCTTTATCTCATTAAAGTTAACGAGAGGCTGCTGTCGTCTGTCTGCAGACCAGCAGTAATCTGATACAGAAGCCCTCGCCGTGGGCATCAGGCCTCAGCACCGCGATGCTCATTGCCGTCATAACACTCATCAACTGAAGCCATCTCTGCCGCTGCCGACACCTTAACGCTCATCGTTGTGCAATCTTCACTGTCACGCCGTCATCGTGTCATCTTTACTGTCGACACAAACACTGTACGCCGTCACCATGGCAATCGTCTTTTGTCATCCTCTTCGATGCTTGTTTCTCATCACCATGGTCACGGCAGCCGTACCTGCTTCACAGCGAGGAAGAGGTGGAACAAAAGCAGGTAGAACCTAGCACACACGCACATACACACAAAAATACACAAACACACATGCACACAAAGGAGTGTTTGCACTGAATACCAATTAACCAAATGAAGGATAAGCTAGTGCAGACAATAGCCCCTCAAAGTCAGTTATGAGCTAATTATAGAACATATAGCGTACAACCCAAGATCACTGAGATCAGTTTGCCCTCAGGTGCTGTGAGCTGCTTGACAAGTGTTCTTCCACATCTCTACAGTGAGCTCTGCATGTAGGGGCTGATGTCAAAGAAGAGGTATAAACTTATGGCACCCCTCAATCACTCCAGCAGAGTTAAACCAGTTTTGTCTGACTTTATTCCTCTCGCCTCTCAAGGCCTGCTACTACTTGGATGCTCATTTGGAGGCTGTAATTAATTGGAGCCTCTGTGTTTTTTTTTTTTCATCTATTTTTGTTTGGGTGTTGACCGACGTGTGGTCCTCTCACGCGTTCGTCTTCAGGTCGACGTGGCTCCCTAATTAAGACTCCAGAGGACGGCTAATTGCTGTTGCGTGCCTCTCGGTGGAGCATGGGAGCCTTCTCCCGGCGCTGCCCAGAAAGAGCGCCCGAGTGCTGAATTAAAGGGGCTTATGTAAGCTTGCGGTGAAACTATTAAACACCAACCGACTTTTTCTTGTGAGGAACTGCCACTTGATTTAATGGGCCTCATTAAAAGTGCACATCACAGAGATCCAAACCGCTCTTTCCAGCTTCACACGACAATGGGATAATGGTTCCTCCTCTACACTGTCAAAGCCTAATCCTAAATATTGAACAGTGCTATTGCTTCAGCAGAATGATCCAAAATGGGCTGCAGCGTTCTTAAAAAGGAAGGACTCACATCATTTGTCTTTTTTGACAAGGGCCAAGAGAGGAAGGAATAGATGGCACCGAGGAGCTGGGTGTTTATTGGGAAAAGTAAATGGAGAGGTGTGGAGCTGAATGCAAAGAGATTCTGTATCAAACTGAAAAAATAGTTTTTATTCTATTAAATAAATAACAAATACATGTTGGCTCTGAGATCTGACTGACACTGTCAGTGTTTCAGAATACTACACAAAGACAATTTAATCCCTTCACACTTTTACACTCACGGACATTTCTAAAGGAAGCAGATTATGGTGTATAGCAGAAACAGACTTGAAGACACAGTGAAATAAAAAAAACCTTTTTTTTTTTTCTGTGTCCCTATATTAATTGCTCTGCTGTGTGAAATGTAGCAGTTTTGTCTGTTCACACTGTTCATCAATAGGTAAGATACTGAAACCAATTCACATGTCATCAAGACATAAAATGGCTCGTTATCTGTTCCTACCAGCCCGTACATATGGCTGGCATTTTCAATATATGGTTATGCTCTCATGTGATGGACCTTTACGGTCAGTAGTTACAATGCTAAAGACACTACACTTAGCAGGCCATGTTTTGATCGTGGTTTGACTGTTGGTTTGAAAATTATTTTGTCTCCCACTCACCTGCCCACCCACATCAGTTTCTTCCTGGAAACGTAGAGTTTGTTTATTATGGCCACTAGATGTCACTAAGTTACCACACATTTCAATGATCATAAACCTACTGGCCTACTGGTATGTAGTAAGTACTTTACTTAACCGGAACTTTGATGACAACTGATCGTCATTGGTGTGTCATTCTCACTGGTGTGTCCTAAATTTTACCACAGGGATCAATAATGTAGGTAAAACTGAAAACCAGCAAAAGTCATATTCTACAGTGTAAAGCTTGGTTTTTGCTGCTACGTTGACTCTATGCCGAAGGGTACAGCGAAGGTACGGTTCAGCCACCAACCTTGGTCTCCACGTAGCATTGAAGTGGTTGTACAGAACGCATGCTTTAACATCTTATCTTTTTTCTGCATTGAAGTCGCCATTGGTTGTAGTACAGCAATGTAACAATGCAGTAGCAACAAAAGGTCAACACAGTGCAACAGAAACCCCCACTGCCAACTAGTGGTTTGGGGATGTACTTGCAGAGAGACAAAGACACACCAGCAGGCAGATAGAAATGCTCAGTGTAGGCCACTTGCGTAGCCTACAGCGAAGGTACTGTGTCGATTCAACACAGAAGTATAAATAAAGCTTAATACTACACTGTCACTGTGTCACTATTAGTAGTTTACATTTCAGGCAGGAGCAGCAAAGATCCTGTGTGTATTAAACTGAGCAGGGGAGTGCTAATTGAAGAAATATACCAACTTGACATGAGTCTGTAAGTCACTCACTTAGACATCCAAGCAATTTTTAATTTTCAACTTCCTAATGACCTTAATTAAAAGAACAACCCATATAGAGTCTTGTAATGTATTTATAGTGGAGGCCAAAGAGAGAGGAAAGCATATAGAAAGAAAGTATAGTTTGGGGGAGGCTAAATAACAAACCATAATAGTAACAATCACTTATCAGAGACAATTAAGGCGCAAGCACTGCAAAGACCACTAGCACAATAGCCATTTCAGTAGATACCCTTGAAACATTCCTTCACTTCAAACACCTAACTTGTGCTTCTCACAGAAAAAAAGCTCTAAGGGAAGAAAGAGACGATAGGAAAAAACAAAAACAAATCAGAAGAAGAAGCGGGAAATGAGTCCAACTCATGCATAACTTCAAACACTCCGTCTTCAAAAGTTGCATAACATTAAAAACCAAGCCCACTCCGAGTTTTGAACATCAAAACCCAGCCAGCATCGAGGGGACACTGCTGAGCCATGCCCTCAGTCTGAGCCACAACACTCACCCACCCTCCTCTTCATCTTCATCCTTTGTCGTCCCTTGCTGTCGTCCTTGGGGTGTATGTTACAGCAGAGTAGTGCGACATTATGTGTAAGACGAGGGCCAGGTGGTAACACACATAATGACTTCCAGCCCCAAGAGCAAGCAGACACAACACTGAAGTCCTCTGAATTCTTTCCACCAGAGTTCCTTCTAAATCACGTGCATATATTTTTGGAATATATTTCCAATATATTTGTGTCCAAGTTTATAATGACAAATGGAGGAGGTACAGCAAGACTTCTTAACTTCAGCAGCAGAGAGAACAAGGGATTTATTAGCAATAGCCTTTCAATTTTAATGTGCTCTGTTGTGCAGTTACTGAAAATCTAAAACCTCCACATGTACCTGTGCTCTTTGTAATTATGTTGCCACTGCAATAAAGCAAATTCCATTAGTCCACCAAGAATCAAGTCACTTTGCTTTTTCCTCCAATTGTGTTACACTACCATGAACTAAACCAATCACTTCCTCCACAATTTCACATTAAAAGTCTTCCAGCAATTTTACCTCCCTTCGTCTGCGTGTGTGTGTGTGTGTGTGTGTGTGTGTGTGTGTGTGTGTGTTATTTACTCTGATATTTGATCAAACTTTATGTTTATAATGCTAACCATTTTAACCATCTATTAATTACTTTAAACAAATATTAGCTATCACAACCGTTTAAAGCCTTTATTTACTACATTAACCTGAGGTGTCCAAAGAGTTTTTAAGGGGCTCAAAAGGTGGCCTCTGTAAAAATGGACATATTTATTTAATAGTACTAAAAATTACATACTTTATTGATTCATTTGATTGATTATTGATTTATAGGATTAATGTTACAGTGGGAATTTAATGAATGTTGTTGTATCACATCTATTGTATTACCTGTTCTATCATTGCTGTAAGTATTTGATGTGCTAGTAGCCCTTGCAAATGTGCCATCTCATTAAAGTGTAGGTGGTGATATTCATAACAGACCTAAGCTTAAAATTGGATTTCTTAGTTGTTTGTGCAACTCTGAACAGGAAACAGAAACTGCTGTTCACATCACTGGGAAGCTGTGGGTTCAGGTTTGAGGTGACAGCAAGCAGATTGCAATCAGCAGGTACAAAGTGCGATCATGTTGTAATCGAGAAAAGACAAATATATAGGAGGCAACGTGGATAGAAAACACAACCGAGGTGTGAAACACTGGTGTCTTTAAGTCTTCGCTTGGCTTTCCCCTCCTTTGTCGCTTTCAAATGCTCCTGACAAATTCAATCTACTGATAAACACATACAAAATCCCGCCCACGCGTTTGAACAGAGAAAGCTCTTCAGAAACGTACCTTTCCACCCACATATGTTGACATACGCTCATGAACAAACTGGTAATGTTCCATCAAAGCTTATAGCGCCCATTAAAACGCGAGACACACATGGAGCCATGCTCGTAGTTAACACCCACACACTCTTGAATGGCGTGACTTTCCATCACAGCAATTGCCAGTGACAATCATGTACCCCACTCAATTATACCTGGCTAATTGTTGAGATGCCACATTAACATAGAGAGACTCATAAAGACAAGTCACATACTTTATATGGTATGTTTATTTAGAATAAAATAAAATAAAATATAAAGACACAATCCTGTGATATCACGGAGGAAACATAGTTTTGCATAAGTATGCAGCACCTCATGTAATCAGATAATGGATTATTTAAGCATCTGCTCTCACCGTGCTGTTTAAACCGATGGAGATACAGTAGATATAGTCTCTTTTTTCCCCTCTCAAGCACACACACACACACGCACACATATTTATACTGTGCATAGTACCTGGCACACACTTTGCCTGAAGGATTTTAATTTGAGATGCAGACTCCAGTGTCATAGTGAATGATATTAAAAGTCGTATCATGAATAAATCAGGAGACAGAGGACTCACCTCAGCAATGTGACAGATAAGCAAAGGGAAACAGCACACAGGAGGAGACAGAGAGAGAGGAGGAAAGGTTCAGGACTGAAGGAGGAAAGACGGATAAATAAAGTTGCTTGCATTTGAACAATACAGACAGCAACACTACTGGATGCTGGCCAGTAGTTTATGGCACTTCCTAACAAGGCTGTAATTAGTTTACTACTAAAATCCACAACGTACCTTCATCTGTCATCTGATCACTCAAGAATGCTTTTTTTATGACTGTTTCCAAACAGGGAACATGTTCATAATGAAACACTTCATTTGTAACCAATCACTCAGCCGTAACAGCAATAGAAATGGACAATTTGTCAATTTGTCATGTGGTTTATTGAACAAGAGAGGAAGTCACAGCAGGAGAGTGATGCATCCAAAAGATTCTGAAGGACATTCATTTAAGCCTGTCAACAATTCAAGTCAAGCAGGAACACAGATGATGAAGTGATGTGTTGGTTTAGGTGCTGTAAATATGTGAGACCTGTATCTTACAAGCAGTTGTTAGCGCTCTTGGTGTTTCATGACCCTGTCCTACTCTTAAACATCACAGGTATGTGCAGCAAGAGGAAAACAGTAGTTGTCTTCTTCCATAACCACTGCTTCCTCTGGAAATTCTTAACCCTAGTGATCAGGGTACCTGGATCAACAGCATCTGTTATGATTATGCGAAATGTGGTCACAGTTTTGAGAAGGTTGCCCAGTGTGTTTCATCCTTTTTGGAAAGGTCTATAATTATTATAATTATTATCATAAGACTGATTTACTTTGGGTATGAGTTTGCAGGTGGAACGAAAAACAAGATACGATTGCACTGGAAGAAGTGCATCTGCTTAGTTTTTTGTGCCATAGAGCAATATTTCGTTGTGCTGTAAAGGAACATGACTAACCATGTCTCACACATGGTGAGAGACAGTTTACATTCAGTTGCTGAATTTTCAAATGAATCTATCACTCATCCTGAAGATGTATTATACTATACTCATTTTTTGCTTTATTACACACACACACACGAACACAACCACTGGACCACAGTCTCCTCTCATTTTCTCCTTGTCCATTTTATTACAACACAAACCTTTTACTGAACCTAACCATGTATTTTTTGTGCCTAAACCTAACCAAGTTATTTGACCAGACTATAATCTTATAACCGTGATGACAAAGATTTTGCACCAGTCTCAGTTAGGGTGTTATTTCAACATATGTCTGCATCCATAGGGGCACAATTTCAACATTTCTTTCTATGGATAGTATGGGAGGGAAAGACTAAGTACTTATGGCATTGTTTTGTTTAACGGACTTGTTGATCCAGATCAGTAGCCCGAGGAATCATGTGCATATTGGATGAATACACACTACATTTATATCTAATGCCAAAATATTGCACCAGTGCAAAAAATAATACCTGTAAAGTATTTTTATTAACTGTAACCATAGTTAATAGTTCCTCTAATGAAAGGTTACAGCTGCCTAACCCTAACTATTGTATATTCACCAAAACCACAGCCTCCTTTAACCTTAAAGTATAACTTAAGACCAGTCTTCTTCAGATAAACATTTCATGCCTGTTTCACCTCTGGCCGCTGTTGGCATCATTGCTGGGTGTGGTTGGGAGCGCTCAGAAGGGGTTGAGGGGTGAAGTACTGCATAAATGATGCATGTACCACTGAAATAAAAACAACACAAAAATGAACATCAAAAACAAAATGATGACAACATTTTAACATGACGTGATATTATATGGTTTCCCAGACCATATGGTAACACAGGAACTGTATCTAGGAAGAGAATCATAAGGTTGACCTTCAATATCCGGTATTCATCAATCAGTAGGGTGTAATTGCTCACAACAGGCATCAGTATTTCATATCTATATTGTGCGTAACAACACAAAGACTGGTGCTGTGAGAGGACAACATCCAAACAAGGGCAGGATGAGTCATTTTCACATCTAAACAAGGTGGAAAACAGACTTAATTTACAGTTAATAATAGGAGAGACCAACAGATTCTGGCTATGTGAACATTTTCACAGTGATTTAAATCTATGTGTAATACAGAACAAGACCCACAAGGCTTTGTTTTAAGACTGCTGTGGCACACTCCTGCTTTCATGCATGCACAAAGCTTTGAGAGTGTTACCAGAGGAAACAATGCCATTGGTTTGTTCATATGCATGCAAACTGCTTACATATACATACATACAGTACTGTGCAAAAGTCTTAGGCCACCATTAGTTTCAGGAGTGCTATTATGATCATATAACAGGATCATCTTGCCATCCAGATGAAGCTCAGATGCTGAGTTAGGTCCTTGCTGGACTTCTTCCAGTGTCTC
>JAUBNQ010000003.1:17536240-17552364 GCA_032353495.1 Ctenopoma kingsleyae | reverse complement strand
ACTATTGACTATTGGGACTATTTGTCACTTTAGCCTAAAGAAGCAGTTTTTTGTTAATTTTTTTGTTTGTTTTTTATCGTGTACATATTGTCTATATTTCCTAGATGTATTCTAATAAAAAGAATAATAAAAAAAACACAAAAATAAATATATGATTATAATAGCACTCTAGAAACTAATGGTGGCCTAAGACTTTTGCACAGTACCCCCTTTTTTTTTATTTTACTTCTTAGACAAGCATTTATCATTAGCTAAATCTAATATTTATCTATTATTTCACTCAGGTTTGCGAGGTGCTATTAGATTCAGCATGTTGGGAATTAAAAAGGTAATTTCTCTTTTTACCCCCACAGTTAAAACTGTCTATTGAAAAAGATATTAATATAAGTCAAGTGTGTATAGATTTCTTGCAGTCATGGTTCATCATATAGTTCATCAATATAGCATAAACTTTAAAACTTGACCTGACCTGACCATCATGATCACACCAAAATTAAAGTGCACCACAACATTAACATCATGTTATGCTGTGGCAGACTTTTTTTGTGTGTCTGTAAATGCTGCATTTTTTCTCTAGCTTATTGCTGAGATTACCTGTCTGTTGGTTGGTCCTAGGCAAAGTGGGTTTCGTACCTTTGTGTAAAGTGTCCTAAATGAGGGAGTTAAGAAGCTTAAAACCAAAACAATAAGCTAAAAGACACTTATCAACCTACCATAAAAAACATAGAGCTTTGGTGATAATTCTTTGGGGCTTATCACTACAAGCCACACTTTTCACATTGCACATGATTTTTTGAGATTTTGTTTATATCAAAATACTGAGTAGTGCAGCTTTAAATTTGAACCAAAATGATACTGTGTAACACGCTACTTTGATAAGTCTTCTATGATGTTTTATTTGAAATATATTTTTTGAATATATTTGAAGAGAGCACTTCTATTGAGGCGAGAGATGCAACCACTAGGAGAATTGTATTCATTATAAGGTTTTTTTTCTCCAGTGATATTTTTGAACATTGCCCACCCATAAACCCAAATAACCCAGAACCATTCATTGGGATCAGGAGGACAAATGAAGAGAGTGAAGAGAGAAAAAAAGAGTGCACATCATCTCCAGGTCTGTCTAACTAGCCAAGAGGAGGGTCCACCACGTCAACTGGTGTCTGTTGTGCATGTGTACTTACGTGTGTGCATGAATATGCATGTGTGTTATATGTCTGTGCCGTGGTTACCTCTGAGGGCGGGGTGGAGATGGCGGCGCCTGTCGGCAGGTTAATCCAGCCCTCGGGCTAAGCATCAAACTTTCAGATCAGAGAATCAATAATTCAGACAGCAGCTTGTCAGGATCTATCACAGAACACAGACTCAGAGGCAGGCAGTGGCACGACAAAGGCAGAGAGATGATTTAAAGCCTCATACAACTCGCATACATACAAATAAAGGTGGATGCAGACTCCCTGCGTAATTGCGTGCATATACTCAAATATCATTCAAATCACAGCTACGGTTTCACTCTCATAAGTAATGCTCCAATGCAAGAAAACATGCGCATACATAAATATGCTCACATACAAAGAACTACAGCACGGCTTCAGCCCCCAGAGATATAACAACGCGTGTTGGAAATGAACTGATTGCTGGTCAGAATCACTTTTGATTCCCAAACCTCAGAGTCTCGAACTCATTCCTGACTAGGGCGTCACAGATCTACTGCTGTGCTTAAGATCCACCAGCTACTTCTTGAGGCACATGCCACCTTATTAATATAGTTTGTGGCACTGTTGTAAATCCCCAGCGAATCAGAGAAACACAGCAACAAACCATGTCTGTTTAGAGCGCGTTGTGGGGGAGTGAGCTGGTAGGGGGTAAGAGAAATTGAGGGATATTTTAGCGTGTGGGTGTATAATGGCTATCAGAGGTGACTTTCAGTGGGATCAACTCAAAACACTCGCGCACGAACACACAAACAAGCTTTTTTTTCCCGTTCCTTATACAGTCACAGACACAGAACATTAGCTTATACAGATAACCATATCAAATGATCATGCAGCAGCAACTAGCAGGCTCTGCGGGTGTGTGTGTGTGTGTGTCTGCATGAGGCAGTCATAAAGCGAAAGTGCTGACGCTCAGAGACATTTTCTTGGAGCTAAGTGAGCCCCTGCAGGCCTAGTAACCTTGAGTTCCTTGCTGTGTATGAACCAGAGGCTGGCAGTCAACATGGCATATGTGTGTGTGTTTTTGTGTGTGTACAGTGTAATCAATCACAGCTCCCCTCGCAACCACAGGTGGTCTCTGGGGCGTAACCCTAGCCTAACCCGTCTTGGTGACCCACTATTTGAAGTGTGACTCTGGAAGCACCAAACAGAACTTGTAATTTCTCTCTTAATTGTTCACTGAAATCTTTCCAGTGTCTTACTGCCCGCGCACCCAAACCCAGAGGGAGCAGTAGCAAGTGCTTTGTGGACTGTTTAGCCATGAGTTTTACCTCAGTTGCCACGTCTACACAGAAAACACAGTGTGACACAGACTTCAGCAGAGGAGCAGTTCTGGTGTTTGCTGTGTGTGTGTCCGGTGTAGACCATCCTATCTACACAAAATGTGTGCGCAGTGTTGAGTTGTGGGAAGTGCTCAGACCAAGACACAGCTGTAGTCCTGCGCATAAAATGCAGGAAAATAGACTTGAAGCACACATCTTTGAATGGTTTGTTTGTTGGGTGCTTTACAGCTTAAAGGGCAACTCCAGAAACTTGAAAATTATGATTGTAGTTTGGAGAGTACATAACTATGAGTGATATATCTGCCTTTACTATAATCTAATATATACCCTACTTCCAGAAACGTTAGGACTTTTTATGAAAATGCAATAAAAAAGCTACAATCTGTGATTTATTGTTTCGCTTAAGTCTAATTATCTGTCAGAATTACAAAGAAAAGATTTTCAGTATTTTCACTAATCAACTTAATTGTATTTGATAAAAATTTAGAGTTTGATTCTCTGTAACACACTCAATAAAAAGTTGGGACAGAGTTAAAATAAGAGTGAAAGGTTTATCAAATATTCAAGTAACACTGTTCTCACTGTTATTCCAAAATTAGCCCTCAGGAGGCACTGCATGGAAAACCCATCGTGCTATGAGGAATATAGGCACACAGGGAGCAGTGGAAATTAGTTGTCACTTAAACCAGTTACCGGCTGCATCTAGAAAATGTAACCTGTGCAGAAACACCGTCGAGTTGTCTGGGCCTGAGTTCATGTCAGATGGACTGAGAGACAGTGGAACATTGTGCTATGGTCAGACACGTCCATGTTTCAGCTTGTCTTCTGCAGAAATTGATGTTGTGGTGTTTTCTGTGAAAAAGAACCCATCAGTGCAACATCTTTTCCAGAGACGGTGGATGTTTCAGCAGGACAATGTCGGGCCTTCATAGACACAGTTGCATGTGCTTTACTGGTGCATCATGAAGAGAAGAATCAGACCATAGACTGTTGAGCACGTCCTGGTCTGGAAGCTGCAGCACTAAGGATATTAAGCAGCTGAGCAGAACAGTCAAGACAGCCTGCAAAATCTTAGGATCCCCACTTCCCTCTGTGATGGAACTTTACCAGCAGCGCTGTCTCCGCAGAGCCACTTCCATCATCATGGATCCACATCACCCCTCCCATCATATCGTCTCCCTATTGCCTTCTGGGAAAAGATACAGGTGCATCAGCTGTAAAACCAGAAGCTGAACAGCTTCTTCTCACAGGCTGTCAGACAAACCAAGCCCCCTTCCTCTATACGTCCCCCCACAAGCACTGACAAGGGGTCCAAGCGTGGATAATCCACCTCTTAATAGTGGACAGAGATAAACTAAAGATTTAACTGAACTATTTTATCATTTTTATTCTTATTTATATATTTCTTATTCTTATTTATTGTGTTAAGCTTTCTTTTAAATTGCACTGTGCTGTGAGTTGAGAAACAGCATTTTGTTTTCTTGTCTATGCAGACAAAATGTAAATGACAAAGCTCTTATCTTATCTTACCAACTGAAGTCTTGTATCCAGTAAGAATGGACAAATATTCCACTTGGAAAACTGCAGCGATTAGTACCATCAGTTTTCGAATGATTAAATAGTGTCATTAAAAAACAAAGATGTTGTAACACAGTGGTGAACAGAAATTCTGGTATTGTTTTTTATGGTCTGAGTTAGAGCCTTGATTCAGTTCTTCTCATTTTAATCCAGGATTTGACCACTTTTCTCACTTTCCACTCCGTTTCCAATCACAGAAGAGTTCATTGTTCATTGTTTATTCATTGGATCAAAAAGAGGCTCAAATTCTTGTCTTTATTAAAAGATGAACTGTGGATAACTCGAGTGTTCGCACGCAGTACACTGACCGTTTCACCTTTCTGTCCGGTCGACATAGCAATGTGAAACCACAACATTATCAACAACGTACAAACACAGATTTTTTGGATTATTTAGAAGAATCACAGTATCCTATGCAGATCACTAGGTTTCGCAATAGTTTGGTTGTCCACAAACTATTTACCATGTGCGGTAGTGTAGTGTGGAGAAGGGAAATGACCAGAAGAGTGGCAGAGAGAAACACAGAGACCAGTCTGACCTCAAGAGGAGGGGCAGATAAAGAGATAAAAGGATAAAAAGGGATGAGAGAGGAGATGGAGGATGCTGGAGAGAAAAAGGAAGGAGCAGCCTGCTTGCTTCCTGTGTTCATCTATATTTCACAGCACTTTCAATTAGTAGCAGTGTGGCTACAGAGCGGCCAGGAGAGAGATAAAGAGAAAGGTGGAGAGAGGGAGGTTTGCTTCAGGTCACTGTGGCCTGGTAATGCCCCTCTCTCGCTCTCTGAAAGGTGTTTGCAAACATAATGTCTGTTTGCTTTGGCCTGAAGCAGGGAACAAGCTCTCGGTTTGTTAAATATTTCTCAGATTATTTTTAATCTGGCAAAACTTCAAGCACTCAGTAATTTATCAAGAGAAGCCACATGGAAGCAGACGTTTTGTCGAGCGCTCCACAGAAAAGAGTTTTCTTTTTCTTGGGGGGAAACTCAGTTTACAGGTTTTTCATCCTAGCTGGTGCAAGAGAAGGTCAAGTTTGAAGTGCAAACACTATCTAAACATAATTTTATGACCCGATAGAAATGCATTTTAAATTGGCTTTGAAAACTGACTGAAGAAATAGTTTGTGCCCCAGGTTCACCTGATGCAGTAGAAGTTGCTGATGACTGTGGACATCAACATTTGTTTGTTTTTACTAGAGCAAGAGACGAGATTGATACCACTCTCATGTTATTAGTATCAGGTAAGTATTAAGATCAAGCCAGGAGGTGATTAGCTTAGCTTAGCATAACAGCTGGCAGAGATAGATGCAGTGCTTCCATTTGTTATTTCTTTCCTCCAGACTCTTGCTGTTCTGGTATTATGACGGAAAAAATCCTATGCGATATAAAACGCTCAACATAGACCATCATTCTAAAAGACAAGGCACGCTACATGGTAAAGTCAAGACCTTATAGCAGTATAGAGAAAATTAAGCACTAAACAACAATGGATAGGAAAACTCAATTATAGAAGAACCAGGTTCAGGGTCTGCCTTTATCAGTTGGGGTGAGTGGAAAGGAGAGAGAAAAGAGGCACAACAACAAGCAAAAAGACAAAGAATATGATCAGTAAGGACATCAAGCAACTTCCTGATCAGGTCCCACCAGTAAATGTACCACACAACCTGTGCTCCACCACGAAGACCTGGATAAAAGAACTATGACACTATGCAAGAGAAAGGCAGGAAGATGGAGAGAGAGAAGTAGAGGTACACAGTCTGGATGCTCATGTGCTTGAAAAATTAAAACAGTGGCTCAGAGATGGACTTTCAGAAAAGTACATTAAGGAGTGCCCTGGAAGAAGTGGTTACAGCATATGCCATGAAACCACAGCATCACCGGTTTGAGTCTAACTGGTGACCTTTTCTGCATGTCATACTCCTTCTCATCTCTTATGTTTCCTGTCAAAATCCTCACTTGTATTATCAAAAGGCAAAAATGCCTTTTAAAGAAAAGCACAATAAAGTTGAGACTGAAATCGACCCACAAGCTGCAATTAATCACTTACTGAAAGTCAAGGCACTCAAATGAGACTTAGGTTTGGCTTTTAAAACCCCTACAGAGTCAGACTGATATCAGCAGGACAGTTTTACCAGAGGAAGAAGAAGACCCTGCAGCTGGCTGATTTTCTGTTGAGTCCTGAGACTCAGAGAGGGATGGAGTATAAAGTTTCAGTTCATACAGGAATGAAGAAGCACTTCCATTTAGGATTTTCTATGTCGTCACAAGCATCTTAAAGTCTCATCTGCCCAGCGTGGTATCATGGAGGACACAGACAGAGAGGTGATTAATGGCTCAGTCTCTCTGATCGGGTAAGAGCACAGGACTGGAGAATAAATTTGTGTGTCACAGGTATCAGACTGGAGTGGAGTCAGCAGCGCAGATGAGCAGAGAAGATGGTGGAGAGTAGCAGGTGTATAGGAAGAAAACACTGCAACACACTCCTTAATTCCAAAAAGCAAAAATACCTTTTCTCCAGCTCAGATACATATAGTCAAAAATCCACATCCAAAAACATCCAAAACTCATGTCCAAGATCTAGTACAAGATAATAGCAAGCAAACTTAAAGAAACTAAGGGTCAGGCTGAGGAAGGAGGTCAGCAACACAGCAGACCACATAGAGAAGAGCTGCAGTAGCAGCAACAAATGATCTGGCATTGAAGAAGTGAAACAGAGCAGGTCAAATAGACTGGTGAGCAGGTGTATACAATCAGGAAGTAATCAGAGTGGAAAGAAGCAAACAGCGGACTGGACCGAACCAACAGGGGGAAAACAAGATAAAAACTGAGTGAAGCAGTATTCCAGTGGTAACCCAGAAAGTCAGGGAGTGTATCATGACCCACCCGGTGCTCCCAACAGGTTGTCTATGTGTACATACAACTTTACCAGAGCCTAGCAAAGTCACCACAATAAAAAGTCCATACAGGAGCCTTTCCCTAATGTGTAATATAACACAAATAAACCCAGTGACTTTAGAGGAGATTACTGTTTAGTTAACACTGGGAACTCAGCTTGAATACCAAAAGAGGCAAACAGTTGTCTTCCAAAATGTGCATATGGATCCCTCCATATGTATATACATATATCCCTCCATCCCACCATAGCATTCCAGCTCCTCCACCCCCCACCCCCCACCCCCGTTACCTGTCTCATTTAAAAACATATCTAAACAGTGTTCACCAGCTAGTTCCCAACTTTTACATCTGTCTACTTTTTAAAATAATAAAAAGTTGTAATAGTAATGGACTGAAATACTAAACATTATACCCTTAGCCATAACCTCGATCTCACCAAGTTCTGTGTCAGAGTTGTGAGATTACTGTCGGCCATTTGAACCCCTCTAGAGTTAGAAACTACTGGCCTCTAAATACAGTAGCGCCTGTCAGCCATATGACAGGCTTGTTGTCCGAGCAGATCAGAGGTAGAGAGCACTGATGCTGCCTCCCCTGACCTGTCTCAAGCTACAGTCACCGAGTCCTCAGCTAGGATCCAAGCGTCAGCAGGGTTTCACTGTAACCACTCACTACAGTGACAGAATCCATATTCTGACACAGAGGAGAAAGTCACCACCGAAATAAACACATGTTGTTTTTGTTGAGTGCAACTCAGAGGTGACCTTAAAGCTATGAACGTCAAGTTGAAACATTATGTCCTGTGGAGATGGTTCCCTTGGAGAAAATACACTTGTTATCAGTCAGCGCAAGAAGTATCTGTAAGGTTTGAGATGGGCTGCAGGCTGGATGTTGAGCAAGCTTTAAAAGAAAAGAATACTTGTCTTATCCACATAGTTTTACTTCATGTGCGTTTCACTCTTCATGAACACACTTCTGATTGTAAAAACGATGAAAAGTGACCAGTTCCCTTCAATAAAAATAATAATATTGAAGATGAGATGTTTGTTTAGATTTTTGTTTTAAGCGTGCTAGGGATAGCTCAGGGACGGCTAACTGATGACTGATAACTTTATGTGAAGGAACCTGTTCATTGGCATCTTATGGTAAATGTCTGGAACCATGCTGCTAATGAGTAATAAGTTAAATAATGAATAATGAATGAATAATGATAATACGTTTGTTTTAATCATTTTAATGCCACATGAAAGGACGCAAAGGAGTTAACAAGGATACTCGTGTCCACAGTTTCACTACTATAGAAATCAAAAACGAACTAAACTATATATAGCCGCCTCCATGACTCACTGTAGTACTCAGTGTACTGGTTGGACTGAGGAGAAGTGGAATTAAGGGTGCATTTCCGCTGCATCCAGCAGCTGTTATTTGGCACCACCTGCTTCTCCAGGGAGCCGAGGCCTACAGAGGAGGGACGCCAGCCCCCAGGCGTAACCTCAGGCAAAGCATGTCAACCATATGTCTGGCCTGCTGCAGGGCCAGTGTAGCATCGAAAGAATGACTCCAGTGTTGGGGGTTGACACAGAGAGACACTGTCAGTTCAGTCTGACAGCTCAGCTGATGCCAGGCCAGGTCAAACTCCGGCCACAGAGGACGAGGGGTTCAGGCTCGCCCTCTTTAGGCATCGTTGGTCAACATTTTTGATGTCAAACATCAAACCATTTGATAAAAGTAGAGCCATGGGATGTGGAGCAGAAGACATGACTGCAGGGAATGACAAAGAAGCACCTGCCTCTAGTGATGCAGAGTAGAGCAACCATCTGAATCAATGAAGCTGTGCTCTCTCTCTGACCAGCCGGTCAACCAACGGCAGTTAGCAGCATACAGTGTGGAAGTGCAATGAGATGTCTATCACCCAGGTCAACGTCATTCCCTCTGTTTCAAGTTACCCAGAGCTGGATGACAAGGCTGTGATAGAATAGCATCGCTGACAGCTTGGCAATTGCAGAGAATTGCCACCTTTAAAAAAAAGAGAGCAGAGTGTGGAGGCGGACAGCGTTTTGGGCTAGATGATTTCTCTGTGATAGATGCAATCTACCATGTCGTCCAATCTAACAGTCTTCCTGCCTCTCAGACTCTGTCTGATTCTGCAGGTTTCCTCACATGTCCTGTGAAATGGAGTTTTAATCATGGTACGATGGAGGTGATGATGTCACTCATTTGACCACTTTGATCTTCGCTCCTCTCCGCCAACACTCCTCTCTCACAGCTTTTCCATCATCTGATATGGCGTTTCATTGATCTGTTTTCTCTCCTGCTTGTTTTGGCATCTCAACGTGGAGTCAAGCAGAAATAAAGTCCCACGGGCAGCAGAGAGAGTGGCTGTTCAGCTCAGCCAGTGTTACAGGCCAAGATATCATATACACTCAAACCAAAATACAGTTGAATACCATGGCAGATGTGTTCATCATCATGTTATCATTATCATATTCACCCTTGTGTTGTACTACAGGTATGTATTGGGAATTTGTACTCTTGTGATTGTAACAGTTAACACAAATTCAACCTTGCAATTTTGCACAACCTTCCCGCAAATTTACACTCTGCGCTGTCCCTGAACGCCTCACATGTTGAGTCACCAAGTCAAATGTTAGGTCCACTTACAACAAGAAGGAAAGAAATATCCCAATTTCCAGTACAGCATAAATCACTTGTGGTCACGTGATGTTCTTCTCACAGGATCATTTACAGGAGAGGAGGGATGTCTGCAAAAATGTTAAAGTTCCCGGATGTTCTGCATGAAAGCAGCAGTAAACTGTTTTGCACTGTGTGTAAGGTTAGATTTGAACAAGTCATATTAGCCATTTGTGATTATTGTTGAATCTTTTTGCATTTAATTGCCATTATTTCATAGTGTTACTGGACACCACTGGCCGGAAACAGGAGAAAACTACTCTGTAGAGTTATGAAGAGAGATTGTGACTGGAAGCTGCTAGTTCAGTTACTGTCTGGATGGGCAGGTTTAAATCTGGGCAGGAGACTACTGTGGTGTCTCTGAGAATGGTTGTTTTGAGAAGTGAATGTGATTTTGTAAAAAAAAAAAAAAAAAACTGCCATGAACAACTACTTAAAAAACAACACTAAAATGCCAGAAAATTAGTTTTTGATATGGTTAAAGCAAAAGTCCACAGGCAGTATTTATTTGCACTATACCACAGATATATATGTGTGTATGTCTTCCATATATTTTGCAGCACTATGCCACCACACACTGCTGTCTATTGTGTTTATCTTCATCAAATCACATGCAAATGACCCCAGGCTGCTATAGAATAACCACACACCACTCCACACACACAGAGTGGTCTATTCAAACACGGTACTCCGCCTGTGATGCAGGAGACTGGATGATCAGTTAGATTACCGGTTCATGTTTTATTGTTGAAATGCTTTACAGTGTAGATACTGGCGATTCACTCTTTGTGATCTGAACAATGTGACATTTTGCAACATGAAAGAAAATGGGAGTTGAAAAAGTAAGTGCCATAAAAGTGTGGCATTCATTCACAAAGAACGTAACTGAAAAGAGGCAAAAAAAAAAATAAAACATAAAATTGAACCCCAGGGAAAATCAACCAAAGATTTGACCTGAAACAAAAAGAACAAAAGGAACGCTGATAAAAGCTGCAGCTTCACAGCAAGCTGCCGCCTCCTCTCCCTCGTGGTTGAACTGAATGCCATTTTACCTTCTCAGCCACACCTAACTGGAACCTACCACTTGTTCAGGTAAGCAGCTAAAGCTAAAAAATAACAAAGCAAGTTCCATCAAACAGTCAAACAAACCATATGGTATGTTGTCCCAGTTACTTGCCTCTGGCTGCCCATACACACAAATGCAACAAATTTAACTGAATTTGCAGCTTCTGCAGCTCTATTTTACCTATTCTCCCTCAACTTAGCAGCACCCAGCCTCTCACTACTCAGAGGACCTAATGATGCAAACCTGTCTCCACTCTCCCTGATTAAGCAGCTGATCCAATCCACAATCACAGCACAACATAAGAAACGTCACATACACAAAAGAGTAGATCCCATTCAATAGTTCCTATCCCTAGGACATAATAATAATTTACTATTAAGCTAAGCTGATGAATAATCTGATAATAATATCAGATGTCCAGGCAACAGTATAAGCTTGTGAAGAAGCTGATTTGTCATTTGTTTCGTTGCCACACTTCACTGCGATCGGCTCAGCTGTTTCAGAGCTATGACATCAGTGGTGTGATTGGCACCAAGACACACTGGTTGAGATATTTCTGGCTGGACCAATGTAGTCAACTCACCAGCCTGCTGACCAAGTGAAACTGCTATCTGCTGCAACGATGGGTAAAGACTATGCACAGTGGGTGATTGTTAAATGATGGATGGTTTCTTTACGGGTGGTGTTGCTCTTGCTGTTGCTGAAAACTTAGTTTTAAACATAGTGCAGGTCCTTCTACATGAATTCCAATAAGAGTATATACTAAATTGCTTCACCAAAGGCCCTCTTCTTTTACCAAAGCCTAATGATGTTAAGTTAGGGTGTTACACAAAGGTTTTGACATCATCACATGAGAAAAGATGCAGAGAATATCTGCAAAGCATCTGCAGAAAGGCCGGCCAGAAGGGAATAGCTGTAAAAACTGTCAACAGTATTTAAACAAACATTCTCTCATAAATTTGATTAAAAAAACTGGGACTTGCTGATTAGCACACCGTTGGCTTTGTTTCTTCAGTATGATGAATAATGAATGTTTGGCTACATTCACACTTTTGCTACAACCTTTGTCAGCCAAGGTTTTCATTGCTGTTAAAATTAGTTTTCTGCTGCCAACTGGCATTTCAGCTGTCAGTTAACTCGACCAACCCACCTCCAACTCATTCACCTGCTTCAGTAGCTGCTGCATAAGGGGTCCTGCTTTTTTCCCTTTTTATGAATGGAGTGCTATTTCAACACATGCCTGCTACCATAAGGGCACTATTTCAACAGATACTCAATAATTATGGTCATATCGTTAGAGGATTTGTTAAACGGATCATACATTTTTTACATACAGTTTTTAGCTATAACTTAGGGAACGGTGCAGTGGGGAAGATTTAGAGCGGAGATTTCACGTTTTCAAGTAGCAGCATGAATTTAGAACTGTTCCTTTTTAGATCTGTTCAAGAAAATGAATCATTGTTTGTTTCTGTTTTTTTAATTACTAAATTTAGGAAATAATCACTAGAATAATAATCATTTTATATGATGAAAATGAAAATGAGATTTGTATCAGATTAAAAAATCCACGTGGTTTAGTGGCACTAAATTACTTGTAATTGTGAGTCTTAATGTCAGTTCTCCTGATATGTCTTCAACTTATCTGTGTCTTCTTTCAAAGAGTTGCTTCTGATTTAAATTACTTTAAACTGCTTTATTTATTTGTTGATGTTGAGTGTAGCATCAGAACACTGATAAAAAAGGATGTTGAGCCCACTTTACCTCCATGTATGTCATGCTAATTTCCTTTGTCTTTGTTTTCCTCTGGATATGACCAGTTACATTAATAAAATATGAAATATATTCTCATAGTGACTGACCCAGACGCATATCTATGTAAACAAAATCTGTTTTCAAGTCTCCCCCCTCCCCCACAGTAATAACAATAAACTTTCAGATCAATTAGCATTCACCATCAAATCTCAAACAGTATGTACTAAACCCAAGCCACGTATTGTTGAGGGGATAATTGTTGCCTTGTGGTGGTTTGAAGTTGCTCGCTGACTGATTGACACTGATACATACACATACATGAACGGTAATGGTAATGAACAGCATGAAGACAGATAAAGAATGACTGACACTAATAATTAACGCACATGCAACACATGCAGTCCTCTTTCTTGTGTCGTTCAGATGGGCCTGTGTACACCCCAGTCAGAATAATCCATCTCCATCATGTCGACACAACGCTCCGTCTCTGGGATTGCCACACTCACTAATTACTCTTTTAGATAATCAGCCTGTGTGGCTGGAGATGCAGCTCCCCTCCATGGCTCCGTCTTCTCGGGAATGAGAGGTTTAATCTGTGGCAAGATCAGAGCTACTGGGAGCAGGAGGAGGAGGGATGGGAGGCGGATGGAGAGAGGCGGGTGGAAATGAGAAGGAATTTGGGCATCTTAACAAACTCTTAATTACGTTCTCTATCCTCTGCTGGTGGCAGGCATAAATGGCGGTCCCCAGGGAGCCTCTGATCCACTTTCTGATCTGCAGAATTCACAGCCGAGCTGCTGATCAAAAAGATGGAGCGGCCTAGATGCTTCAAACACATGGGACCTTTTTTCCAGCGTGGGACTCGTAGCTTGTCATTGAGCGGAAGTTTGAATTGTCGAAATTCATGCTCAAAAAAGACAAAAAAAAAGCTCAGCTCTCTTTAAAGACTAGAAAAAAAGAGAGTTTGAAGAGAATCAGGGAGTGTTCAATGGTTCCATGAATTGATAATGAGCATTCATGCAACGTGCTAAAGGCATTTGTCCCATATATGAGGCGGAATTCATTGGAGATGACCTCTACCCACATCTCGACGTTCGAAAATGCTAGACGCAGCTTTGATGTTCGCCATCAGCTGAATCCCTGGGGAGGCTCTGCTGCAATAAACCACAGCAGTGAGCACAATGTAACACACGTGCCAGCAGGAAGTCCCATCAGCTGTACCCAGTGGCTCTCTGGAAACCGTGTGGGGTCAAGGTGACACAGAAACTCGATCATGACACATTACTGTAGAGCAGGTCCACTGACCATCACTTTTTTACATTTTCTGTCCTTTGTGCATTAGCAATCAAACATCAAATACAAAAACCATGTCACTGAAAAATTTCAGAATTTAATTCATTTAGACACACAGAAACATTCATGGTGGTCATGAAAGAAACTCCTTTCTGATTGGCTGGCAGGTGCAACGAGGCAAGGTTTGACTATCGTTATAAATTTGTGCACAAGGTAAATTAATTGCAGGTAACCATAGCAACAATTCTTCAGTTTGATATATCTCTCTGGCCATGGCTTAAGCCTGGTAATCCATTTTGACAACTGCATTCTTTTCACAGAGATAAAGTGTTCACCTTGACCTCATCTTTATGTTGACAACCACAAATTTCTGTTTTATTTCTGTTTCTGATAAAGAACGGATGCTTTGTAGAGAGCCAGAAGAGCCGACTCCCGTTGTGGACAGCCAAATCTTCAGCTGCTCTGCTTAGTTCTGCTGAGAATCCATGCAGGCAGGGGCGGGACTTTATTTTGATGGGCACCCTATGTGGTCAATCACATGCAAAGACAGACTGTGAAAGAAGGAAGGGGACCAGACACTCTGAAAACAGTGAGTGTAGTGGTACAGGCCAGGTATACGTGACGGAGAGACTTAAATTGGCCTTTATTTATTTTATTTGTTTCCTGTGGTTCTGTGTTCAGTTGTGTTCAGTTCAGTTTAAAGGTTTGATTAAAATCTTAAATAGTAACTCTGTATTTTATTGTAATTTATAGAAAAGGCATAAAAAATAATCAGAATCAGAATCAGAAATACTTTTATAAGGTCTCAGTTGCTCTTGACACTAGGAAAGAATTAAGTAGAGAAGAGATATCGAGTCACTAAACATTACAAATTACACTATAAAAGATACCAATAGTAAAGAAATTCAAAAAAATACACTATACATTACAAATTACACTATGTTATAATTGACATGAGACAGATAGACAGATAAGACAATAATACAATATTATGATATGATGACATGGGTTACTGCAGGCTGTATATGTAGTCAGCCTGTGAAGTATTGCAGAGTGTAATGATTGTCTATTCAGATGGAGGAGTTGTACAGTGAGATGGTCACAGGGAGGAAAGATTTCCTGTGCCGTTCGGTGGTGTATTTCGGTGTTCTCAGTCTCTCACTGAACGTGCTCCTATAACTGGCCAAGACTTCGTGGAGTGGGTGGAAAGTATTGTCCAGCATTGTCCTTACTTTGGACAACATTCGCCTCTCTGAAACCACTTTCAGAGAGTCTAGCTCCATCCCCACCACGTCACAGGCTTTGCGAATCAGTTTATTGAGTCTGTTGGCATCCACAACCCTCAGCCTGCTGCCCCAGCATGCAGCAGCATAGAGGATGGCACTGGCCACAACAGACTCGTAGAAAATCCTGAGCATTGTTCTACAGATGTTGAATGACCTAAGCCGCCTCAAGAAATAGAGACGACTCTGGCCCTTCCTGTACAAAGCATTCGTGTTTTTAACCCAGTCCAGTTTATTGTCGATGTACATTCCCAGGTATTTGTAGTCCTCCACAATGTCCACATCACCTCCCTGGATAGAAACCGGAGTCACAGGTGTCCCAGACCTCCTCAAGTCCACAATCAGTTCTTTCGTTTTTGCCACATTGAGCTGCAGATCCAGTACTCCGTCTCTTCATCCCCACTGATGCATCCAACTATTGCAGAGTCATCAGAAAACGTCTGAAGGTGGCAGGTCTCACTGCAATAGCTGTAGACCATGGTGTAGAGGGTGAAGAGAAAGGAGGAGAGGACGGTCCCTCGAGGTGCCCCAGTGTTGCTGACCACCATGTCAGACACAGAGTGCTGAATACGCACATATTGTGGTCTATCTGTCAGGTAATCTACAATCCAGGACACAAGGGAGGCATCCACCTGCATTGCTGACAGCTTCTCACCCAGGAGGCTCGGCCTGATGGTATTGAAAGCACTGGAGAAGTTAAAAAACATGACCCTCACAGTGCTCCCCGGCTGATCAAGGTGGGTGTAGATGCGGTAGAGCAGGAAGATGATGGCATCGTCAACTCTGATGCGGGGCTGGTACGCGAACTGAAGGGGGTCCAGGTGTGACCATGGGTCGGAGCTGATGAAGAATGAGTCTTTCCAGAGTCTTTGTGGCATGAGAAGTCGGTGCCACAGGCCTGTAATCCTGGGGGCCATTGGGACATGACTTCTTAGCTACAGGAACGAGGCATGATGTCTTCCACAGCACTGGGACTCTCTGCAGACTCAGGCTCATTGTGAAGATTTTATGAAAGACTCCACAAAGCTGGGGTGCACAGGCTTTGAGGACACGGGGGCTCACCCCATCCGGTCCAGC
>JAUBNQ010000003.1:17524936-17536140 GCA_032353495.1 Ctenopoma kingsleyae | reverse complement strand
CTCACTTTATCAGGAAAATGTATTAAATCCATATTACCTGTCTGAATCCAGACTTGTTCTTTTCCTGACAGCTGACACGGGAGGCAGGAGAAACAAACCAAAGCTCCGGTCTCAGGACAAATAGTTAGCCAGGAATTCTTCTCAGACCAGTTTCTGGAGAAAGACCGAGTGTAATTTCTCCCTCTGTCTAATCTTTTCCTGTGGTGTTCGTCTGTGGAACGGTTCACTTTTTAACAACTAAATTTAATTTCTCCATGACAAAAAAACTGCTCCTCCGACTGACTGTAAACCAAACACAAGCACTGCAGTGAGTTTCCAGTTGAATTTCCTGGTCTGGAGCTGAGATGCTGGTCTTGTGGGCGGGTTTTGGGCGCAAAAGGTTCTCCTATATTTTGTATTGGAGGGGGTTCCAGTGTGGAAGCACCAGTTATAGCGTAGGTCTATGGTAAAGACCGTTCAGTCACAGTAAATCAGTGAGAGAACATTTTTAAACTACACTTGAATGCAGATTATACACAGTACTCACAGTCTGTATAATATATAGATGGTTTATTTAAATTTTAATGTTTTTCTAAAATTATTTTATGTGATTCCGATCTTCTTCTTCTTCATGAGAGACAGGTGGGGTGGCGCCTGAGCGCCCTCTATTGACGGGCCGCCACTGGTATGAACATTTATCTACAGTTGAAAATGTGTTTTTAAATCTTCTCCTGGAAAGACCTCATATCAAAGAAAAACACAAAAACATGTACACATCACCGAGTTTTACACAGAATTTAGAATTTTTGTGTTGTTAGACATTGTCACATCACACCAGTTTTATCACATTAGGTTATATGATATTTACATGGCTGAAATGCAATTCCAAAAGAGACTGATTAGTAGGCAGAGTCCTGGGTTTGAGTGAAGAAATTCAGTGTCTCTCTCTAATATTTACTGGCAGAGCCTGCACATTATTCAGCACCGAACAGTTTATGCAGATATCATACACCCGTGCAGAGCTCGCGTATCAGCCTACAACCTTTGTCAGATCACAAAATTCCATATCCTGTGAAATACGGGGACATCTCTGAACTAGCTGCATAGGAACATGGGAGATTAAGGGAGGAAAAGTGCATTAAGATGCTCCGGTTGTAAATATATATGAGGAGGGAGAGAGTGAGAGGGAGAAGGAGAGCAGGTTTTTAAAGTTGCTGTCACCGGGCTGTCACCGTGTCTGTCAGAACAGATCCATCACGACTCTGACACGTCAGACTTCACATTTGCATGGAGTGCAGCAGGAGCCTGTCCTTATTATGCATTCTGTCTCACAATAACCTTCCTTTCTATAGCACATGAACTAACTAGCATATTTTATAAAATGGCATGGGCTGAGGATGATTGAGAGCTGTTATTGGCTTCTGACTGTGTATGTGTGTGTGTGTGTGTGCATGCCACCATCTTCCCAGGTGTACAGGGATCAATCAGCCATCTTGTCAGGTGAGCTGCTGCTAACTAACTATGTAATGCTTTAACTTTCTGTCTACAGGCTCATACCACACACACAACAACAGAGGTGAGGGGGCAATGAGGACACAGTTGTGTGTGATTGTGTGTGTGGCACAGTATGGAGGTGCAGATGCAGTCAGTCCCTCAGTGAGGAAGCCTCCACTGGGACAGACACAGCTGTGGCACGGCATCGGGTTGCTAACGAGCCTTATCACACAGGCGCTAGACTAGACAAAGACACACACACACAAACACATGAACATGCACATGCAGGGAGTCGTGCACAAACACACACAGATGTATGGGGTGATACACCGGTGTCTTAAACTCTTCATCATATACACTATAAACAGACGTGCGCGCGCACACACACACACACACACACACACATACATGATCTTATATACACACAACAACCACACAGTGAGATACACTCAAACCCAGATTACATGCTCCAAATCACATGCTCCCTTATGTACATACATCAACAGCCACACCCATATATAAATCTGCTCTATGGATATATTAACACACATGTAAACACACAGGCCTCACACACAGACAGATTTTGACCGGTGTTACTTACTGTAGCTTTTGAGATTGTCTTCCTGTAAAATGAGACTGCACAGGATGTGTGTACCAGCAGCACAAAACAACCAACAGAGATATATTTACACTGGGCAACGTTTAGCAGCTGTCGTGAACATGACAAGTTTATGTAGCATTTAGGTGTACAAACCTTTGCAGGGGGTGGGGTGAGATGGGGAGGATGGATGGTAATGTCAACAAAGCAGAGAACTTAACCACAGGAGACTGTAGTTCAAGTCCTGTGTGAAATATCTGAGCTGTTCTTATTGTGACCACGAGGACCTATAATCCAAACCAAACTACTGTGTTTGAACAGTTGTAATCAGCATTTCTGAGTGGATGAAAAAACTGTACACACCAGCTGCTATTTTGATGCCACTGTAAGAGATGACAGCCGCCATTTTTGTTGCCTGGAGCAAAAGGGGTGCAATTTCAGCAGACACCTGCTGCTGTGGGGGTGCACTTTCAACAAATACTTCTATGGATGTATGAGAGGGTAGCAACAAATTATGCAACTAGTCATTTAGGTTGGAGGACTTCGTAGTTTTGTTCACACAAGGTTTTCCTGTGCAATAAGGATTTACTTTCTGAAATGTTAGTTAAAAAACTGTGCACTACAAGTACCACTTGAAATTCTTTGCTCAAGTACAAAGTACACGCTCTAAAATAATGCTCTAAAAAAATAAAGTACTCCACTAATAAACTGATTTCCCTTTGCTGCAATCCAACTGAATTACTGATATGATCAGTAATATGATCAGTATGATATGAGCTATAACACACGATCCTGTTGATAACAGGAATGTTCAAGTCTAGACCAGATTTATTCTACATGAGCTTCATAAATAAGGTTTCTGCATAATGTAAAATGTTCAGTCCTTTTTTAGTTTAATTCATTTAATGTGTTCTATTCAGAAAGTGACCTTTTAGTTATTAGCAATAGAGAAACAAATGTTGGGGGCTACACTCCACTAATATGTAAACATCATGTTGCAGGAGATAATGGTGAAGATACTTTTATCCACTTTATGTAATGCCAATTTGTTAAACCATAATAATACATAAACATTCATTAGTTTATTACATTTTTGTATTAAGAACTAAGAATGCAGTTGAGTAAGAAGTACAATATTTTCCTCTGAACTGTAGAGGAATACAATTAGCATAAAATGCAAATACTCAAATACAAGCACCTCAAAACTGCACTCAAGTAGTAGTTGAGTAAATGTACTTAGTTTAGTAGAATGTTACTACAACTGCTATATAAAATACAACAACAACGTCCAAATTGTGGTCAACCTGATTTTTATATAGCAATGTCTGCATTTTGCTTGATGCATATGTTTGCACTTAATCTGCCTTATGTTTTTGTTGTATTACTGCTATTTCATCATATCATCTCTGTGAATCTATTGCACATCTGCCTGCCATGGAAGAGGGATCTCACCTCTGTTGCACTTCCTGTTTTCTCTATTCCAAAATGAGGGTCTGTGGACAGAGGGTGTCATATGTTGTACTGTACTGTAAAACTCTGAGGCAACAGTGTAATTTGTGACTTGGGCTTTATTCATAGAACTGACAGGACTTAACGTGCCCTGACTAAAAACAATTCACTTTTCATAGGTTATTAAGAGATCATGCAGGGGAGATAAAAGGTTTTCATCTGACAGCATTGCGCTTATGATTGTGTGAGTGCAAATAACACAAAAGCACAGAAAACATCTACATTCTTATTTGTTTTTATTTTACGGTCACCAGATGAGCAGATACATCATTTTAGAAAAGAAATTGATATTTGCAAAAAAAATTATAATACAATTTTCTTCATATAGATTATGTACAGAATGAAATGTAGTCAAACTGAAATAGCATTCTGCCTCTTTGTCATCAAGAAGATAAAGCAGTGAAGGGTCTGAGCGTCATCTTCCTAACCAATAAATATAAACTGTATATATTATGTATGCTGCACTCAGCCAGGCATACAATACCAGGGCAAGTTAGTCCTCAATTGTATTCCCTTGATCAGTTTTTGTATGTCACTGTGCTACACACACACACTCGCACACCCACAAGAAGCTTGACACACAGGCCAGAGAACAAATTACAGTTGGGCTACAACAATGGGCCATCTTAACTCATGAAAAGGAAAGAAAAAAGCAAAAGAAAGGTGTGTGGAAATACCTGTCATTGTCCTTGATCAGGTGGGAGAAGTGGTTTTCTGGTCAAAGCTTGCTGGCTGGCTGAGTAGCACTTGACATTTGGCCTGATTGAAACAGCCAATTCTACAAAAAGTTACCGAGCTGGAACATCTCTCCTCAGTCACACAGATCCTGCCTGCTCATCTAGTTGCCTTCCTCCCCTTCAGTGCCTTGCTTTATCTACCTGCCTTTCTTCTCTTGTTCCTATTCTCTCTTGCCAGGACAAGGGTTGGCGATTACCCCCTCTTGCCCGTTTTCCCACTGGGAACAAAAAAAAAAACAACAAAATCCACATGAAAGCTCGTATCCACGCTGCATTGAAACAGGACAACAACTGCACAATCACAGAACGAGCACAAGAAAAGACGACAGCAAAGTAAAGCTATGGCCAGGATGGGGCGGGGAACGCTTGTAAAGGGGATGTCTGAAGGACTTGAAGGACACTGCAAGCACACCACTTGCCAGGTGTGCTGGGCACCACCTCTCAAAAATCACCCTCCTTGTGCTTGGTGGGGGAAAGAATTATGACTTTGTGCCGATGAGCGAATACACACACTTGCATAAATCATCCATCTTGTTTGGCGGTTAATTACTCATGTTTACCCTCCGACTAACCTCAGGATGGGGCGGCGCGATAGGAGGGAGCCTGGGAAGAAGAGATAGCACCAAATAGTAATCTGCTGACGCTGTTCATCAGTGTGCAATTCACAGGAGTAAAAGCATATAGTGGGCTCAAACCTAGGTGTTAGTGAATTAGACAAGGTTGCCTGGGGTCTGAGGACAGCAGCTCCATCACAATCCTGGCATGACCACAGCTGCTCACTAAGCTGTTCTGGGGTCAGCCGGCGAAGGAGACACGCTGAGGCAGCCCAGTGCAGGCCAATCAGAGAGCTTTTCAGGATGTACACAAGGCTCTGATCATTGCTTATTTCATTACGGGGAAAGCTACATAAATCCACAAAATGGAGAGGAAGAGGCACAGAGGGAATATTTGCATTTCTCCTCTCCTATCAGCTCTCCTCAATGCCCCCCTTCCCCCTTTCAATCCCTCCCCCATTTAGTGTAGAGTGACTTTAATCATCACTTTCACCAAAACACATTAAGCCAGTGTGTCCGGAGTTGAAGAGGGAGAGAGGGGGTTGAAAAAACACAGAGTGGCGCATTAGATTTGCAATAGTGATGCATCACTCTGGCATTACTTTGGAGATTAAAGAAGGGACACTGTATTTCATTGGAGTGGTGTTGATGGTTGTCCAGTGGATGATTGCCCTCCACTGAAATGACAAGAAAACACCACTATCTACCAGTCACACTGGCCCTAGAGTTCCCTGACATTGTATCCCTCTATTCCTTTAGTTTCGAAGGTGCATTTCCACGAAATAATTCTGGTAATTTTCTTCCCCAGGAACTAAAGTCCAGGAACTTTCCCTGGGGTAAAAGCCCCTCAAGTACATTGTGATTTGCATTTTCATGGGAAGATTAAGCAAATGAGCCAGCTGATGTATCAAAGATGTGACAGTAAGTAATTTTTTATGTCATTATATGCACAATAGCAATGCAGCAAGATTTTAAAAATGTGTAAAATGCTGTGCCATTTTGACCAATCAACAATTGCCCTGAAATTCCTTGACCTTCAGAAAGTATTAGACCCAACCAGGGACTTTTTTTAGGGCCAAATTTAAACCAAAATTTTAGAACAAAATTTAGACCCTGGTTCTTCAAGTGGAAATGCAGGTACATGAACTAAGTTCATAAAAGATTCCTGGTCAACAGGAAAAGGGCCTTTACTCTCTCTTCTTCTAAAAACCTATTTTCTTCTTCCTTAAACCTTAAAGCCTTTGCTTTAACCCCCCAATCTGAGAGCACCTCTAAACTGAACAATATTTATGCAGGTGTTTGATCATGTTCTCAAGTCAAAAACAACACCTCCTTTGTAGGAGGAGATAATACTGTAAAGTGGATTGCATACATTAAACTTATGCCAACACGCACTGTGAATTTGCCTAGTCTTTGTGTTACTGCATCTGTGTGAAAGGATGGATGTAAAGTGCTTGAGAGCTTTGAACAGGCAGGATGAGACTGGGAGGAGAACATAAAAAACACAACAGAACAAACTGAAGGGCATGAACAAGCAGGGCATTAGCACTGGAATTATTGGGGGCAGGTTCAATATGGAGACAGAAGGCTTTAAACAGGGGTGTGGAAAAAGAGTAGGGTGTGGGGGTCCCCAGGAAACAAAATGACAACACAAATTTTGTTTTACAGTCTCAGAGAAACAAAATCACAGTCAGTCCAAGGGTACAGCCCACCAGCAGTTTGGCCCAGTGGCTGAGCTTTCTGGTCATGTGTCTATCCAAACCCATGGGCCTACATTCACCCAGGCACCCAGCTCTGGTTGCTGTGTGCCGGAGGAGGGCAAGCAAATGCCCCTAAGCTCATGCCCATCCCCATGCTCACACCTTGGGACAGAGAGCCGTCAAAGTTAAAGTCCATACTCTCTGTGTCCATAAAGTCATTGAGCAGGATGGAGTCTACATCACAGTCCAGGCTATTAGGGTTGTTCTCCATCTCCAAATTGGCAGCCATTCTACTGTGGGAGTTGTGCTGCTGTCCCTGGTAAGCAGCATTTCCTGAATGGTGGTTGTTGTGGTAATAGCCATGCCAGGAGTCAGTCATACCCTGATGGTGAGCTCCTGAGTAAGACTGGTGACGGGGGTGAGGTGCAGACGCCAGCCGGCAGGGGTCTTGGGGAACATCCATGACCCCAGCAGGGTTGGGTGGAAGAGATGGTGACGTTGGGAGTTGAGGACGGGGCCTGTAGTGGTTAGAGGTTTTGAGGCTGTAGGGCTGCAAGATGTCAGTGCTGACCCGGGGGGAGAGGGCCTGGTGGTGAGGCCCGCTGTGCATAGGGTTGTGATGATTGTGGCTGTGCATGTGATTCTGGCTGGAGCGAGGGTTGTGATCATGGCTGGGGTTTACTTTGTTACTCTGAGAGTGCTCGTGACTCGAACCATAGTCATGGGCAGGGTGGGGCTTGTGGCTGTAATCAAGGCTGGCTTGGTGTTTGTGACCCTGATTGTGATTCTGATGGGTTGTGTTCTGGTCATGGACTGACCCATGGCCGTTGTGTAGACTGAGATTGTGAGCATGCTCTTGGCTGTGACTATGGTTATGATTGTGGCTGCGATTCTGATTGTGGCTGTGCTGACTGTGAACACCATTGGTTCCCTGTGTCATTAGTGTGTGTGTTTCCCGTGCCTGGCCCAGTATTGTGTCTTTGTTGCAGTATGAAGGACCTCCAGTAAGCAAACTCTGTAGGGCGTTGTTCTCTGAGTAGCCCCTCATTGGGCGCTGGAAGCTGACTGGCTTGTTCTCCTGGATGGTCTCCATGGGATTATGGTGCCGAAGCATACCCATAGAAGGCTGTCCATACATGGGCGCACAGTAGGAGCCTTCTGCCTTGGGCCCAGGCACATAAGGATAACCGTTGCATTTAATTTGTGGTGTCTGAGGATAACCACTCTCATCTAGACTGATAGCCCCAGTCAGGTCGGTCAGCTGGGGGAGCTCCACAGAGGGGCAGTGGCCCCCGTTGCCCAGGGCTGGGGAGCGAGTGCTGGTGGGGCTGGGGTACAGTCGAGGTGAAGCTGAGCAGGACAGTCCTCCCTCCTCTGGTTCATCAGCCTCTGCCTCAGCAAGGATAGGAGACAGACATCCACTCAACGTGGAGGCAGAGGAGGAGGTGCGGGAATGGAGATCCGTCCATGTATCATACTCATCACCCCCTATGCCCACACCTTTCCCTGCTGGACTTCCATGCTCTGGGGAGCCCTGCAGTGCAGGTCCACCCGCCTGACCTTGTCCCCGTCCAAGGCCTATGGCTCCTGCTCTCTTCCGGCTGATACGACCCTTGGTCTTCAGGTAGCGGGTGCCATTATCTATAGAAGCTGCACGTCGCCTTGGTCCTTTTCCCATCTTCCCACCTTCTGGGTTCAGCATCCACCAAGAACTCTTCCCTGTCCCTTCATTTTGCACCCGAATGAAGCGACTGTGTAGGGACAGATTGTGTCTGATTGAGTTCTGGAACAAGAGAGAAAGACGGAAAAGAGATAGGGGAGGAAAAGGCAGAAAAGAGAGAGAGAAGAAAAGAGATAAATATTAACACCCAAGTGAACATTTAGGTTTTAAATAATTACTTCTTGAGAACACAAATCATTTCAAATTATGGCCAAACTAATGCTGCATAGCAAGCAAGGAAAAAATGGATCATGAAAGAGGGAGATGGAGGGAGAGTAAAGAGGGCAGGGAGAGTGAAGGACCAATCGATACCTCCCCTGACCAGCCTCTCTTCTCCACACGCGCTCACTGAGTCATAATACGGACACGGGTGCAGCTTCCACATCAAACCATCACCAAGGTTACAGGAATGAATCACGCAAGGCAACCCAATCACAGACAGCCCATATCGATTGCAGGCTTCCAAATATGAGAGCCTGAGACCCAGCCAGAGATGGAAAGGGAGGGAGGGGGAGGCGTGTTTTGGCAGAAGAAGATGTGGAAGGAATAAGATTGAAGGGGATGCTCATTTAACCTCTTAAAATCATGGCACAATTAACATGAATAGAGGTAACGATGGCAGCTACTCCTGAAGGGGACAGTCGGGTGGGTATGTGTGGAGTAATTTTTGGGATGTGGGAATTGTACAGTACAGTACTGTGCAAAAGTCTTACATCATCAGGTTAGTTTTTATACAATGCTATTATATATGTGTATATATATATATACATATTTCTCCGTTTTTACATTAGAACAACTAAAAACACAAAAAGTGGTTTCTTGGCTGCTCTTCCACAAAAAGATTCCTGATCAAGCTTTTTCGGACTATGGAGGGATCAACTTGGCATCCAGATGAGGCTGCCAGATGCTGAGCCAAGTCCTTGCTGGATGTCTTCTGGTCTCTCAAAGAATAAACTCTGAGAAACTTATCAGATTTTGACAGGTCTTCCACTATTTTTGGAGTAACCCTTGACCTCTCCATATTCCTGCAGAGGTCACATTCATACAGGTGCTGTTTTTTTTTTTGTAATATTAGTGTGTTTTGTAATACTGTGTACATATTTTCTATATTTTCAAGTTGTATCCTAATGAAGACACTTAAATAGATAAATAAATGTATACTATATGTACATAATAGCATTACTAAACAACAAATATTATAGTGGCCTAAGACTTTTGCACAGTACCGTAATTCCTCTCAGACCCCTGTTTAAGTGTCTGAATGACAGCTGTGTATAGTTAACCCAGGGCTCCACAGCAGCATTTGCAGTCAGTGCCAACCTGGAGTGAGTTGATGAGATCTAAGCCTGCCTAAAGGAGAGCTTAGCAGGGATACACATCATCTCAGCTGGCCAAGTTAGTCTAAGTACAGCATGTTCATCCAAATCTTTCCTGCTCGTGTCATTATTCACACTCTCTCCTTCCCTTTGCTTTTCTGCCTTCCCTTTCTTTCCTTCTTTTATGCCTTTTTGCTCTTTTTTATCATTTTGGGATCAACCCACCTCTACAACCCACACCCCTCTACTCCATGCGTGCAATCACACATTTTTCTTTTTCCTCTCTGGAGATATCTATCTATTTCTGCCTTGTTTATTACCTGCACATAGCTCACAATCTCTGTCTCCTGATATCTCGAGCTGTTCTCTATCTTCATTCACTCCCCGCCTCCTGTCCAATTTTCCTGCTCTCAGCCCCATTCATCTCCCTCTCCGTGTCCCAGCGTCTCTTGATCACGACATTGTTCATTCTTTCCCTCGCTCCACATCCATCCTCTCTCAAAACCTTACACAACTTCCACCCTCACCCCCTCCCCCTCTTGTCCCTTCTTTCATTTTTCCATTCATTCACGCTGAATGTCGAGCAAGTATCGGAAACAAACAGCGGGAGATGCAAATCTGTGTTCAACAGGGGGCAAGCTTACATTTCACCCTTCAGCACAATCCATACACTCAGCATATGTCCCCAACCCCCACCTTGGTTCTGACAGCATACAGAGCCACATGGCTGCAAACTGGACAGCCAGCTAAAAGAGGTGATGGTTCTTTGTTGTTGCAGTGTATTATGAAAAGCACAGCATCCACAACAGCAGGTAATGGGTTTCTCGTAAAATGTTTACAGGGGAATTCAGCTTTAAGTGGGTTTCAAATCAGTCTTGTATCCTACCCGCTACTATTTCCATTCATCCACACACTCATCCCCTCAGCATTACTCGTAACAGGTAATTTCATCCCACCCCGCACTCAAATCATGCTGCTTTGACTAGAGTCTCTTCACAGACGTGGAGACTGGATGGGAGAGATTTGTGGGGTTTTTTCTGCTGTTCAGAAACTGCCGTTCAAAACACCAGGTCGGCAAAATTGAACAAACTCGACGTTCAGCTATGAATTAGACTGACTCCACTCCTCAGCCGCCACATACTACGGAGCGCAGACTTAATCAAAGCCAAAATTGAACGATGGCGGCGTGTGAAACAGGCCACCGGTGGAGACGGCCCGCATCAGGTGATCTGAGAGCGGCGCCCTGACAGGTTCCTCCACTACATGACGGCTCTGGCTGGGCGTAGCCATGGCAACAGAGTAAACCAAAAGAAGGAGAAATGAAGAAAGGGGAGGGGGTGGTACGGAGGAGAGGAGGGGGGAGAAGAGAGGAGGGGAGGCGGCTGATGCTGTTTGATGCTGCAGGCAACTCCAAACAGCCTTTTATCTGAGTCTGTCAGATTCCTGCTTCCAATCCACCAGGGAGGCTCAATCACCAGTAGTCCCAGTGCCTCAGTACCTGTACCAAGCTGTGATTAGCAGTTTGTGTGTGTGTGTGTGTGTGTGTGTGTGTGTGTGTGTGTGTGTGTGTGTGTGCGTGTGTGTGTGTGTGTGTGTG
>JAUBNQ010000003.1:17512083-17524836 GCA_032353495.1 Ctenopoma kingsleyae | reverse complement strand
ATTGCATCATGCCACATTCCCATGCATATCCACACACTGATGGTCCTTTTGAGTGTGTGTGTGTGTATGTGTGTGTGCGTGTGTGTGTGTGTGTGTGTGTGTGTGTGTGTGTGTGCGTACGTGCATGAGTGAGGAGAGCACTTCTGTACAACTACTAGAGCAACAATTATACCACAACTGCTGTTCCTTCACCTGCTGATACATGGTACATTGCTATAATAAGATTAAAATGACATTTTTAAAGACTGAGAAGGCCATTTTTTATTCTCAAACTGCTATTACTGACAATTTGATTATGCTGCTCACCACCTATAATTTATATTAAGTATAAGGATTTCTGATTGAGTTCTTTAAACAATACTGTAGTTTCCTAACAACTCTTCTGACCAGCACTAATCAGTGAAGGTCACGGACCTTAAAATCACACTAAATTTCCAATATGAGCAACCAGATGAAATCTGAACTGAGAAGCTATAAGCTCAGCTATAAGCAGAGAAATATTTTATTGTAAGCAAGGCTGAGGGAGGTTTGATACCATTCATATGCATGTTCTTCCCAAATTAGAACCATGAGAATCAAGTTGAAAATCAGTGAACTTGCCCTTTAAGATCTTTGGCATAACCCACTTCATGTGCTGTAAATTGCTTACTTGCAGAAAAATAACTCCCATTTAGTAATAAGTCATTCTTGGCTCATTTATGGTATTATAAATATGTTTTTAATTTGTCATTTAGCTTCAAGGGGTATGCTAAAATCAGTGAGGTCATGTCTGTTCCACTGACACTATAAACTCAATACAACTTTTTGTTTTAATGGTCATTATGTAGGAATTAAGTTCCAAGAAAAATAACAGCATCAGCCCAAGGCCAAACCCCCGGGTACTAATGGGTTCTGTTGGGTTCTACTACTCTGAACCTGGCCTCCTCTTTAGCAAACTGCTAATTATTTTAACAACACCATAATAAGAAACATCTTTATTATCTCTTCAGTGATTCAGTATGTGTCCAGTAAACCAACATGACTGGGTTGCTGAATCGGGTCTCGAGGTTATTACTGCAATCAGGAGATGTTACTGATCAGTCCACTGTCAGCCACGGAGAGCTGAACCGTGAAATTCTCTGGCATAGCCTTTGGTTGGAGTGAAACCTGCAGCCTGTCAGCCTTCCGTGGCACATACAGTAGCTGCCCATCCTTGCCTGAGTGTATACATTAACTTGTCAGAAAGACTGATTCTGAAGTGTAGATGCCTGTTCCCTCTGCTCTCAGCCTTTGCCTTTCTGCTAATGCAGGAGGAGATGGACTGCTGCACAGAGAACAGTGACTGAATCTGTCCTCACATCTACCCCTGCCCCTCTACAGGGAACTCACTACACTGTATCCAGCGCCACCACTTTATATTATACATGAATAGTGACTGAGCTTGACCCCGACACTGCTGCTTTCACTGAGTCAGGGGATAGTCAGTCCAGTGGTTGGCTAATGGCCCGTGGACACACAGATTTGTCTACACACAGAATTCTTACACTTTTCCCTTTTTCAAAATGCTAGGCCAGAATTTATCATTTATTTGTCAGAGTAAATACTGATAGTGGCTGGGCGATATGACTTTGAGCTGCATCACACATCATGCTGTTGTATAATTACATTTGAGTAATATCTGGAATCTAGCACCAAAGCAAATTCAGAACCTTGCAGTTGACCACACAATGCCACACAATAGATTATGTGTTGATGTGTGAAGGCTTACATAATGATGTCTAAAAAAAAAAAAGAAATAGAGGTACTTTTTCATGAGGAGCAAAATGACACACAGAGGACTTGGGGATATTCTGTGTGTGGCATTTTTGGGGTGTCCTCATAATGAGATGAGCTCAGCGGCACACAGATAGTCAAGTGTTAATGACTGACAGCTGAAGTGTGCGTTTTAAGCTTAGTCAGGATGGCATGTTCATCTGTTCCGAGGGTATAAAAAGCAGACATACTGAGGAACTGTTAACCATGTCACTGCGTCCTCATCTGCACGAATAAAGATTTGATTCATTGTGTTGAGCTTTTGATTCTAGCAAACGTTACTGCGCGCTCTTCGTCACAGTGGGGAGTTTGTACAAGCTCAGTAACATGACTTTTCACCAAGACTTTCACAGCTATGAGTGTGAGCTAAGACTATGTGATATGGCTATAAGATCACATAAGTGTAGGTAGGTGGGTCATGAGTTGGAAGAGTTTTGTTCGTTTGGTGCATTTGGTGCTGGCTCTCACGTGTCTCCTCCTTTTAATGCTTGTTTTTGTACTTTTATTTTGTAGTTTAAGTAAAGTTCACAAAGACAAACTACATTTCCCATTGTGCAACCTGTTAGAACCTAATCATCAGGGTTCATTTTTGAGACTATTGGACAACTCCCTCCAGAGACACGCATGCTAATCAAAAAACTAAGCAGCACTCCCCATGACCAGTACATAAACAGTTCCTATGTAGTTTCCGTTTAACATGCTCCTCTTGAAAGACAAGAAAGACACAAACATACTGTATGTACAGTCTAATCCAATCCAGTACACTAGATCTTCTACTGATTTCCCTCAGTGATTGTAGATTACATTACAGTGTCAGTTGCTATTATTATGTCCACCCCCTGTACCATATTTTTATTGAGACTATGCACCCAAAAAGCTTTTTAAATGGTCAGAAACTGTGTGGTCTGTGCCCACATCCTCCATTTCAGAATAGCAATAACAGAGCAGTGGCTAATTTTCTTGATTATTATTATTTTCAACCCCCTTGTCCCTTTTTTATTCTGGGTTAGCTAGCAAACGCTAATTACATCTATTGCAAATTATCCAGTTTGAGTTGCATAGCAACGAGAATGATGTAACCCATTGCACCTTTTCCCTCTTGCTGTCTCTCTCTTCTACTAGCAACTCTCTCAATGGAGCTTTGTGTCTTTGTAGAGAAAAGGCTCCATATTCATTTTGCACAACAACTAATATCAAAACACACTATATCTGGGCTTTGTCATACCCTGCAGAAAGAAAAACAGACATATCCTCAGCCTGCTGCTGACTGATAAAGATGTCGAAATCAAATCATATTCAGTGTTTTCTGGACTTTTCAGTACACACATGCATCATCATATACTGTATGTTTCACAACTTAACACATGTTCACCTCAATGTTCAAGCGCACAAACAATCATACACACACACATACACACCCACACCCCCTCACCCACCCCACCCCAAACTGGCAATCATACTTAATCCCTCTCCAGCCTGAGTAATCCCCGACAATCCAAGGCTAATCCTGGTTAATTCTGGGCACTCCTCAGCTGGGTTTCACCCTGAAACCACAGAGACAGGGTGGGGATTGGTCAGATCATGGAGATTGAGGGTGGGCGAGGCATTGATAGACATAATTGGTCGGACAGTTATTGGGAGCCAAGAAAAACAAGCACAGGTTTACGATAGCCTTCAAAATACGTCCGGATTGACCCTCTGCACGTCACAGCCACTGTTGTCACCACTGTCGCTTGAAAACATGTTTGTCTCCTGTGTGTTCGCATGTCCACACTGATAGAAGGCTGTGTTACTCTCAGAACCCGAGCTGAAAAATAGATTTTTTTTAATCTCTTTTTATGCAAAAGGGAAGCAGCATGTACAGTATGAGCCATTCCACCATTGTCAAGGCTTCCGAAAAGTCATTAGGCTCTATTCAATCAGCTCAACCTACCGAGGCTCCTGGCTCAATTCTTCTTAGCGGCTATTGATCCTGATTCCAAAATGAAGCACTTAAGACGCCTTGATCAAGCCGCTCCTTAATCTAGCGTTAAGGAGATTGAGACCTTTTCACCCTGTACCTCAGACAGACTTATTACTTTGGCACAAGGGTACAGTGGCAGTCGGAGTGCACTTCACTATCACAGCCACAGTTTGTGTTTTATAGTCTGTTTAAGCCCCTACGGTGCAGAGCAGGCGGCAGAAACACTTTTACTCTCTGCCATTAAAAAAAAAAGCTGTCAATATACACAAAGCCATGGGTGTTAATTAAGCAATATGTCAGTGACAGGGCTGGGATGGGGATGCATGGTTAAAAACAAGGAAGCCTCTAGTGTTTGTAGGCTCTACTTGTTTGTGCATTCAATTGAGTTTGCACACGGAAACTGCAGGATGTGTGTGTTTGAACCAGTGGTACACTCGTGAGAGCGTGAAAGCAGAGGCAAAAAGGAAACTGATTTACCTTCTGCTGCGGCTCTGTCAGTAGTGAGACAGGGAACAGGCTGCAGAGGAGTTCTGCTCCTGGACATTTTTATATAGGCTGTTTTACCTCTCTATCCTCACAGGAGAGACGTCTCTTGGAAGAGATTCTTTAGAGGATTCAGCAGAACATCATGTAGTGGATTTTATAGCACTTTCGGCTTCACTGTTTAAGGAGCCCACCTCTAATTTATGACGCATTCCACGGCACATTCAAAAGAAGGCATGTGTTTTAAATTCCATGCAGTGCTCCATTACATGTGGTCCAGTGCGGCCCCGCTGAGTGTTGTGGGGATTGTTCTACGCCGCCTTGTTGAGAAGTAGTGGGACTAGGCAAAGCCTTTTTCTCCCCTTGCTCTACCATTATTTATTAATCCATTTCACACAGCCAGGAGTCATTATGCATGGTCCTGTCAATGGGTATCTCTCTATGCCGCACATTTATTTGATAATAAGCAAGAGTGGGGGAGAAGATAAAAGCGCTGACTGCGTTCATTGTGCAGCGTTTTTTGCAGGCGGGGAGACTTAAATGAGAGCAGCCAGGCTCTGTGTGGGAATGGGTCTCGTCTGCTAAGCCTGTCTGGAGGCAATCGATGGAAATTAGTCAACGCTAAAGATTCACTTCCTGTGACTGATGTCACGGGCAGCGCTTGTCTCTTTGAAGGGAAATAAAGAAGTGGGAGGCAGAGGGATTAGCAGGGTTAGAGAAGGTGTGAGCATGCAGAGTTGGGGGGGGGGTAAGCTGGGAAAAGAAAGAAAGATGCTATTCTTTTGGTGGATTGGAGAAAAATAATAAGTCAGAGCATCCAGAGGAATGCAGTGTAGCGAGGAACATTTAAGGGACACAATAAAGTAGTTGTGTCTAAGGCCAACAACAACAATAAAGATGTGCATTCACACTTTTATAGCAATAGTGGTGCTGCTACCTTTAAAACATCACAGTGTGGAAAGCCGCAAATACTGAAATGTCATTTAGGAGCCATGACAGTGACTGAAATAACATCTTTTTAAGATGTTTTACTTAGTGTATTAACTGCATCAGGAAATGGTTCTTGCACAGTCATGCACCACATGCAGTACTAGATCATTTAACAGCAGCTTGAGGAACCACTTTGTAGAATTCAGTTTTTACACCACACTGAATCTTCTGTAACGTAAAAAAAAAACAATTTAAGACACCGAATGCTTTAATTCAGCAGGTTAAAACAAAGAACCACTTGGGAATAAGACTAGAATTATATTTGTAAAGTCTTTTTAAATTGGGAGTTCACTGTGGTGTTGCAGAACCACTAACCTTAGCAGAGATTCAATCTTCTCTGTGTGAAGGATGAATGATAGTGTTAACAGTACAAGCAGCAATTTCAGTTGTGGCAGTAGCTGTGACAACATCATCAGAGTTAGTGTCTGCAGCAGTTGCACTGAGCCCACGTCCTGAAAGGTGCACCAGTTAGATTCTCCTCAGAGTATAGCCGAGGGACTAGAGACAGCCCTAAGGCAACAGAAGGCCTTTCACTGCCCCTTACTCCCTGTGGAAATCCATGAGCTCATGGGAAAAGACAGAGAAACAAGGCAGGGAAGGGAAGGTAAGATGGGTGGAAACAGGCAGGGAGCGAGGTGTCGTCTGGGTCAAACCCGAGAAAGGTAGACAGAAAAGAAAGAAAGAAAAGCCTGAGGGGCCAGGAGTGGACAGCAAGCCCCAAGCCCCAAGGCCCCAGAGGAGAGACCTCTAATTGGAGATGCCAGCCTGCCGAAGCAGTGGATGGACATAAGGAGCCAAGTGAAGGCAGAGAGCCCCGGGAGCAGGAGGAGAGGGCAGATAAAAATAGAGCCGGCAGATTAACGAGCATCTGAAAGCGGGGCAGGGGATCGGAAAATCCTCTCTGCGTGCCAGAGAAGCCCAGTCCTCAGCCCACGGCCAGCTATGCTAAGACGGACACTGAATGGATGTGTGTGGTGCTTCCTTCCTGTTGGACTTAGATCACTATCACCGTGGGGGGAAGGAACACCACCATATCCTGCTCCAGGACTTTGCTTAAACCTGGATGAAATACTGTGGTAGTCTATTTGCTTGGTAAAATACATTTACCCTTTTTATCATTTTCTTTCAAAACCAAAGAGGAGAACCAACTGTACCAAAAGTACAACGAATACACACACACACACACACATATATATATACTGTATATGAGTCAAAGAATAATATTACTTTGTGTGTTTTGTTTTTAGCCTTCAAGCTAAGGCAGAAAGTTGTCAAATGAGCCAAGAGAAAACCAGTATTCATTTCATAGCTTTTATCCTTGTGAGAAACTCGATAGTTAAAAAAAAAGAAGAGCAAATTTCACTTCTACGCAGATTTCTATTCTCTACATTATAATGCAGATTTGATGAAGCCAGTTTCTGATGCAGCGAACAACTGAGAAAAAAACAAAGCAAATACAAAAAATCCCCTCATTTACAGTAACAAGAGTAAATGCAGTTTGTCACCTCCACCTTTGACTCACACACATAAAAGGAGTCACCTCCACGGCTGCGATTTCCACCCGCCCCCCTCCCGGGAGCTTTCACACGCCAGGTGGAGCATCGTGACACCTATGGGAGCCAAAGGAGAAACTGAGAAACAGGCCTGATCACACCTGCCATTGGGTCTCAGGGGAGCACCACCCACCTCAACATTCAGCTGTCACATCCATCCACACACCGACACAGTATGACACCTCCAACAAATGCACTGATCCACAGTCAGAAGCTGATACACTGGCAGAAACACGGGACGAGATAGACTGAATGGCACATTAATAAAAAGCAACAAAAGACTAGATTGACTTGAGGAACTGGAGAGATGAGAGATCCTTACAAACGCCAGGCACTGCTACGCAGCTTGTTATAAGAATAACAACCATATCTTATGTTCAAATAATGACTTCAACCTTTGACCTTTCACCCAGAGAGTCTCAAATAGAAAACTGTAGCCTTGAATGAATAACAAAATTCCTGAGGAAGAGATCATCAAGAGACAAGTGTCTGTGTTGCTGTTATGGGTTAGTTTGATTTAATCCAGAGAAGCACTAAAAAGCAACTTAATCATGACCATGACTATTCAACACTTTGAACTGAATATTCATTGTAGTTTGAAAAAGAGAAAGGTGTTGTTGAACATTCAGAGCTTGAGTACCTTTGCTCCCAAACTGCTGCTTGATGAAACTATCAAACTACCAGCTTGAATTTCCTACTTCAGCAGGGAGGATTGCTACCCTGTTAGTCAAGCTGAACTGCCATTTTATTTCATTTCAGCCAGCTATTGTGTTTCTATTTTATTTCTATTTGAGAGAAGAGAGATAGTTTATTTCGTTGAGGGTTTTTCTTCTGTAACCTTTAATAAAACTGCATCATTTTCAGTACACAGAAAACTAAGGCAGTGTCGCTAGAACATTTTTTGTGATGTAGTAATGAAAAAGATATATTAATTGAGTAACCATGAAGACGTTGGTGTTGGCCAGATTGAGTCTTTTTTTCTTTGGTGCAAAATTTCTGTTTTCTTGGACAGTATTTCCATACTAAGATGTAGTGAGTGATACGTCCTGGAAGAAGAAAGTCAGTGTACTATATAACATAAGTGAATTGGAATCACACTGTCTCCGTCACCTGATTTTTTTTCTACATGCGTTTCAAACATTATACATCCTACACATACAATATGGCCATGTTACATTAAGGTAAAAAAACAGAACCCATCCTCAAAGAGGACTTCTTTCTGTCAATTTACAATAACCTGCATCAATTTCATCATTGCTTCTTTCATCGCTGTCACTGTCCATGTCTCAATGGTTATTTTTTCTGGCTTTGGTGCAGGAGCATCATTGCTAATCCTGCTTACAAAGCTCTCACTGGCACAGCTGAAATGGCCATTAATGAGCACTACACCAGATCTAATTCAGACTCTCAAATAATCGAAGTTGTGGGCAGCAATTCTGAGATCTGGAACCAGGCTACAACATTATATCAGTGCACTGCCAACCTTAACAGACAGTACTCTGCATCATCAGTATCCTCACAATAATTTCTTCAGAGCAATATTTATCAAAACAAAATACATTCACAAATCTATTTGGACTGCCTGCAACTTAGGTGGTGTCTCTGTTCATAATTGATCATCATCAGTTTCATCTTTAATTGCTTCTCAGTTACCTGATACCTGCTTTGGATTCCTCAAATACCAAAGCTGGACAGGAATAATAATGGTAGCTAATTTATGGGAATTATACACACTCATTTCCTACAATAAATACTTCACAGTATCATTTGATTCAATTAGTCTTTTGTTATTTGGCCAGCTTTGGAGAAACTCCTGGGATTGTGACTTGAGATAGATTTTTTTTTTTCACAGGATATTATTTTGCCAATTCACACTGTCACACTTTTTGAAGACTCAAATTTCTTTTAAGAGAAACACATCTCTCATCACACGTGCTCCTTTGAAGTATGTTAATTTTCAAAGAGAAAAAATAAATAAATCAGACTTTCTTCTATGTGTGATATGTGTTGACTGTCATTATTTCTGGATACATTTAGCAGATGCAATCTGGGAGATTGAATGTAATTGTGGAGAGAAAGGCTGCACAAGACATACTGAACATCTAATCCTACGTTATTAACTGACATCGCAACAGAAGTCAAACCCTGCTCTGACAGTGTGCATATCACCCTTGCAAAGACAAAGACACACAAGCACACACACACTAAGACACACAAACACCTCATGCTTCGCTAGCATGGCATGCTGGGCCGGCTCATTACTACAATGCCAAGCTACTAGTTGCTAAGGAGACCTGAGGGAGAGGGAGGGTTCCTGTTGCCATGGCAGCAAGCCTGCATCCTGCCAACTGTCTTCCCCCATGAGACCTGACCATCGTAGACACAGAGAGAGAGAGAGAGAGAGAGAGAGAGAGAGAGAGAGAGAGAGATGGGAAGGAAAAGTGAGAGCAGACCAGAGAGAGGAGAGAAAGGCTGGAGGGGGTTATGGTTAAGATGCTGAAAGAAGAGGACTTGTAAAGATGCCTGTAAGGCAGCGGGCTCGTTGGAGAACCGCAGAGACTGTTGTAATAATGCGGGAGTTAAATTGATGGGGTGAGAGCAGAAAAAGAGGGAGACCTTGAAAAAAAAATCCTCCTCATATTCAAAAGTGGCTATGTGCATGCAGTTGCTTTCCCATAGCTAATAAAGCCACTGTCTGGGCAACCACAACTAGATCCAGGCATTAACAAAGACACCAAAAATGAGTGAGTACCCTGAACCCAAACCCCCTTTTGATCCCCCCCGCAGCCTAAAATGCCACACGTGTCCCCGAGTGAACCTCCCGCCTCTTTGGCTTTTACTATGCATGCAGAAGATCTGACAGAGCTTTTTTGGACGAGCGTTCACAGAGCCCATCCGTCATGGAAAGAAATCTGCTTTGGTGAGAGTGAGCAGTAATGAACGATGGATGGGAAAGAGAGAGAAGGGAAAGAGGCAGAGAGGGAGAGCATCTGGGAGGGATGAGCCCAAAGACATTAAACTGATTGTGAAGTGCTGAAGAAGGGCGAGGAAGAGGTCACACAAGGCAAAAAGAAGGGAGAAGACTCAAATTCAAATTAGCTTTATTGGTTTCCAAGGACAATGAATTGTTTCCATCCTCCATTTCTTTCTCAGTGCCACTGTCTCACACTGCTTTCCTCTTCCCCCAGCACTTTTCTTTTCATGTGTTTCTTTTTCTCTTTCTGACTTCATTGGTTCCTATTAAATCATTCTTTTCATTGCCTAGGACTGGTTCATCACATTGAGGTGTTCGTGTGTCAGGGGAGCTACACTGCAGAGCTACAATATATTAAAACACCTAAGGCTCTTACCTCTCACCACCCACTACCACACAGGTACAGTTCTGCTACCTTATCTGAACCCAGCAAGTTACAACAAAACCTGGAGTTTTAGGATGGCTGTAAGTCAGGTAACAGAAATTCCATTTTTTCATACTCTAATACTTCTAATTTTTCAAATGCTATTTAATAATGATTTCTCTACTTTTCTAAGCCAAATCATCTGTGCCCAGGCCTACTGTAATCTTAGAAGTCCTACAATGATTTCCTTCTATAATAGCTGTGGTTAAGGTTCTAGTTATGACTATAACAGCTCTGATTAATGTAGGGCTCAGTTAGTGTTGAATTAGCCAAGAATGGACGAAAACCCTTGTAGCGAACAGTTCTGTTACCCACCAAGTATTTCATAGGTCCCTGGCTTTTGGGTCGGGTTTGCATTACTTTGTGCTTGGACTGGGTTCGGTCTCTGTTAGTTTTGACTGTAGTTGTCTCTTTCCATTTGAATTAAGCATAAAATCTAGCTTGCTGTATTGGTCTCAAATTTGGCAGTGCTACTGAAGTTGGGTTGGGTCAGGTCATAAAATCGGAAGACAACTCAGGTTCTGGCCTCTGGTGATGTTTGTGTATAATCCTACACTATGCAATACGTGAAGTCTGGATACTGTGATTCTGATATAACATAGAATTAGAAACTTCTAATGAAGCAACTCCACTTTGTTCTGTTCTGGATTACACAGTTTGAACTGCAAGTTCAACTGGATATCATAATCCACACCTGAATTTCTGGCCTTATTTTGACATTTCTGACACTTCCTGTCTGGTCATTCCTTTATTCCGGTGCTCTAGTAAACATGAATGTTCTGTGCCTCCCCCTGCCAGACACTGCTTACATTCGCTGGACCTATCCCCAGTTACACCCCGTGATGCAAAGAGAGAGCGATATTACCTTGTGCCTGTGCCTAACCTTAACTAAACTGTGATGTTTCCACAACTGTAGCTGAGCATATCTGATTGTTGTCAGGTGACAGGTCCAACAGGCAGCTGCCATCGTTCCAGTAGAGCCAAACAGTGACACTCTGAGGCATCAAACTTTGACTCCAAATGTCATCTTTAGCATCAGTATGACATTCCAAAACAATGGCAAGTCTCATTATCTGGTGTGGAGAGGGTGGAACAATGGTGGCCATATTTAAAAGTTGATCCTGGTATGAACCTGTAAAGCAGACAATTTGTTTTAAATGCTATAATGTTGCCGGCTCTAGTTCTGGCAACAAAGAAGATGTTTTTCCACGAGTTGACCAGTCTGCACAGAGCACTGAACAACACTGAGATGAAGTGGAACACCAACTGTGAACCAGACCTTATTGTCCACTGTCAGTGTTGGACTTTGCTAATGCTCTTGTGGCTGAACAGGAACAAAATTCTGCAGCCAGGATCCACCATCTTAATCATACATTTCTTTGAATGTGAAAGAAGAAATGACAGAAGAAAAAACAGTTTGTGTCCAACGTTTGGGAATACCAGTCGGGTTCAGCTGGGTTCAGTGGGGTTTGTATCTCAGCTTGAGGCCTGTGCAGGACTGTAACACACGCAGTCACACACACGCGAACACACACATGCAGCACAGAGTATATTCCCACATACTTGCTTCCAACCAATTTCGTGCAATGTGCAAACATGCTGTAACTGTCCCAGCCAATTCAAAGCGCCCCTCTCTATCTCTCTCACTCTGGTTTTGATCACTCGTCCTCTCTCTCTCTCTGTCTGTTTCTCATTGCGAGGGAATGTGGCGTCTGTCTCACTGTCACAGACGCTGGGAAACAAGAAGCCTCATCACCCTCATCCTCATCTGAGGCTCTCATCCCTCCTCCTTTCTCAGTCTGCCTCTCTTTCTCCCTCTCTCTCTCTCTCACACACACACACACACACACGCAAACCACACAGACATGGCTTTATTGACTTATTCATGCATGGGTTTGTTTCAGGGCAGAGCTCCTGTCTGCCAGTCTGACAGACACCCCACGAACCCTCGAGACAGCCCTCCCCATCTCTCCCTCTCCCCACTCATTCAATCACTTCCTCCCCCCTTCCGAGCCCTCCACTAACCCGAGCAGGGCACGGGGAGTACTCGTAGGGCAACTCAGGTTTCTCCTCCATAGCTTCCCTCCTCCTCTTCACTTTCTACTTCTAGGGGAAGGTATGCCCACATTTCCCAGCACAAAGACAGCCCAATTAAGTCAGTTTGAGTTAAGGTCTGTGTGGCAGAGAAGGATCGGAAGCGAGGAAGCCAAAGAGAGAGAGAGAGAGAGAGCGACGGTGGAGGAGTGAACGGTGAGAAGAGGGGACGAGAGAGACTGTCTAACAAACAGGGAAAAGAGGGGGTAAAAAGAAGAGGAAGAGAAAAAAAAAAGAAAGAGCGCAAGTCACTTTGTAGCGGAAGCAGGTCGACTTCGTTTTTAGCTCCTCAATGGGAGACTATGAAATATTAATAACTGCTCCAGCCATATACTTCAGAGGCCTATGGTAAAACTTAAAGTCTAATGAGACGCCGCTCATGAATTGCTAATGGGGATGCTGGAATGTGTGTTTTTTGTGTGTGTTAGAGTGTCTGCACATGTGTGTATGTTTGAGTGAAAGGGGGTGGGAGGTGGTTGGG
>JAUBNQ010000003.1:17493262-17503772 GCA_032353495.1 Ctenopoma kingsleyae | reverse complement strand
TTTTTGAGTTATGACCGCTCTATCTTTACTTAAATATCATTATGAATGCAGGACTTTTACTACATTTACAGTATTTCTACGCTGTATTATTGCTACTTTTGCATAAGTAAATGATCTCATTACTTCTTCCACTCCTGCATTTTGCTCCATATCACACTGCATATACTAATTTGAACTATAAAAACTCTTGTGTTTATCACGCTAACATGGCACAGACATTACACCTGCTGAACATTAGCATGTTAGCATCATCATTGTTAACAGTGCTGCTGGCATGACTTGAACAAATTGCTTCAGGCATTTTCTTGGTTAAACAAGTGTTTTTCTCTCTTCTTGTGGCTCCACAGTGAAAAAGACACATCCACCTATTATTTATATGTATTATGCTCACAGAGCAGGAATACCATTTCCAAGCCAATAACTATCTTTGACTTAACAATAGCAACACTACAGCTAATTGTTGCTACTGCTTCTATGAATGCAAGCCATAAAAAAAGCTATTATCAGCAGGACATAGATACATAGATTTGTTATTTACATCAGGGTGACTAACAAATCTTTAAGAAGGATCTTTAGACATAGTTAGTGCTCTGTGGAGGAGATTATCCCATTCCCTTTAACACAGACACTGCAAATTTGCTCTGTGAGACTGAATTTAATTGTGGCATCTATTACGATCACCTGTGGGAAACCTCTCTACTACTTTCACTATGAAATAACAGGCTATTATTTCAATGCAAGGTAAGTGTGACACTACTTTGTAAGCAGCAGCAGTTCTCATTTTTACACACAGTACCCTCGACAAGTCAACTCTACTAAAAATTTGGGGTTAAGAAGTCGTGATCCAGGTCATCCACCATGACGCTGAGAGCTTCCCTCTTGAGCAGCATTAATCACAGAGCTACTGTCCTCCAACTGATTACCCACCATCAATCTTCGTTTGCTGAGCCCTCCAACAAGAGAAAGCCCTCATGAAGATCTGATTAAAAACGTTAGTGACTCATAACAGGAGCACATGCCTGGAGTCGATGCTCTGTGATGGTCATAAGCTTTGAGTGCGATTTATCTACTCATCCCCAAATGTCCATTCACCTGCTCTCAGAAAAGATCCAGCCCTGATCTCAGAGAGGGGACCTGCTGCACCGAGGTGAGGTCTGGAACAGAACCAGAGGACATCTCTGTGTGTCCCTGTCTGTGTGTGTGCGTGTGTGCGCGCGTGTGTGTGTGTGGTAGTCATTTGCAGCTTCAGACAGGAGGGGGAGTGACTTTGAGAGTGTCTGAGAGGCACATCCTGCCTGCAATTAAGGTGGAATCAGAGAGAGATCTGCGCTGCTTTGATAATGAGCCTCATCTGAATTATTAACTAGAGCTGTACCCCCCGGACGTGGACTCCCATCAGGCCTAGCTGCACAACAACAAAAGCAGATGCATGCGCACGCACACACACACACACACACACACACACAGAGAATCTTCAGATCCATACAAACCTCTATCAAACCCATTTTAGCAGGAACTCAAAAACTAATCCCACTTGCAGTAAAAAATAAGGGCAGCACATTACTTGAAGTGGTGCTCGTAAGGCATTATAAGGCATGAAAAGTCCATTATAAACACACTGTGAGTGCTTAATGATTTATTAAAATTGGTGCATAGTATAATGACAACAATATGCAGAAAGTTTGGGGGTTGAATACTTTATGAAGCAACTGTGTCATTAATCACATTAAAATGTAGTGCTATTTCAGATGCATGATTATATTATTACATTCTTCATTGATGCTGGTGGGATTACGATCAGTGTTGTTGCTGGTGTGGATTGATGGGGTTTCAAAAGTAACTGCTTGGGTGACGTAGAACTCTAAAGACTGTTTCAAACACTGAAATCAAGCTTTTTTGTGTTTGTGTTTTCCAGTGTTTCTCAAGTGTAGTTAATTCTAGCTAAATTGTTATACAAATGTGCAGGCTTTGTTTCCTTAGCATTAAATCTTGCACATTGTAGTGAGCACCATTTTCAAATGGTACAGTTTTTGCTGTGGAATTTTCATAGCAGCCATTATTTTCCATTATGCCTTTATGATGCAGAAATATGCTTTATATTTCACGTATAGTTTTTGAAACCATGCCGATGTGCTATAGGAATGTAAAGCCACAATTTGAAACTTTTTTGGAAAATTGTTTTTTACTAAAATATGCTCTAAAATGTATCTTATTATGGAGAGGTGTTGTCAAAGCCTGGTGTGACTCAAACTCACTGAACAGTTCTGCCAGTAGCACAGGGATATTCTGTGATATAGAATTTTTTGGGGGGTGTGAGGCTTGCTATTCCAACCAATCAGAGAATTTCAATTATTTCTGCTTGATTAGTAAGTTTTGGAGCATTGTCATATTTTATAATTTCATAACAGCAACTACTTGAAGCCCTGGGAAGAGTATGGTGGAGCGTAGCAGAGTGCAGCAGAGCAGAAAGAGGTAAGACTGGGTGAATTGTCAATTGCCATGCTAAGGGTAGCTTAAGTTGCATATTGTAGCATTAAATGATGTCTACTGTTTTAATTAACTTAATTAACTGTTTGATATGAAAATCACAAGTATATCGCAAGTAGCCATTTTGTATGCTGTGTGTTTTATATTTTTTGGATGCATATTCCATACATAAAAATCAATAAATCACATACTTATTATGAATAACAGGTTGTAAGCTTTTTTTAGAAACGAGAATCAGTGTCTCTTAGCAGGCAGCCATTGTTTTTGATTTCTGTCCAACTAGAAACTAAATTACTTATCAAACTTGCTTATGTCATGTTGAATTTGAAGGACCATCAGAGGCCCTTTTCCCCATATTTTTAAGCGGAGGGCATGATTTGCCTCTTATTATCTAGTTAGTTTCACACAAGTGACACACCATGGTTTGCAAAATGACTACTAAAGGAATTGAAAGAAGAGCCTGAAAAGCAGGAAAAATACATTAAAATTGCTCTGAATGTAAAAATGACCAGAAACTATTTTAAATCATGTGATCTATGGTTGGTTTGTAGCATGACGATGTTACATCTTTTATTTCTATTCAGTGCAACAATGAATAGTACGTAAGTGTCTGATTTCACACTTATGGACATACCATGAACATTACTCAACATTACCTTATTTAGATAATTCTTTCTTATAGAAATTCATGTAAATCAATAGAGCAAGACACAAAATACAAAGTAATTTGTCAAACACAGCAGCATGGTTTTCAAATGGTTAGTTGTGATATAAAGTGTGTGTGATAGAAAAATCTGGTCTGGTCCTTGTTAGTATAACAACATTTTGTGCTGACTTGTTCCTGAGTCACAGTCTGACAGCGAGTTCAGAGAACTGAATGTTTTTTGACTCTGCTAATCATCCAAGCAGGACACCGAGAAATGTTTTGGAGCCCTGAGGTTCGGTAGACAACACGGAGAGAATGTGTGCTGGCCCGGCATTTTACGACACACCACCAGGCACGATTCCTAAGATCCGCCTGCCTCACTGAGTGTTGTGTGTCTGGACTCAGTTTTCTCTCTCTGGAATTTCCGTCTGTAGAGTGTTTCTCAACATTTCATTCCAGCTGATTTATTCCAACTGATTGAAGTGTGAAGGCTGAGGGCGAGAATATTATGTTGTATTCCAACCACTATGACTCATTTAAACAGTGAACACCCCGCCTCCACCACCAGTGCATCCCTTGTTTACATCCCAGCCCTTCTCCAGATTGAAGACATATCTGCCCGCATTCTATTTAAATGCTTTTTGTAGCTCAGCATCAACTGACGAGGCAACTGATCTTCTGTCTGTCCTCTTTCCATTCAAGCCCTCAACGACTCATCCCAACCGTTTTCTCTCCATTCACAGGACTGATCAGATGAGTTTTACCATAGTGTCAGATTCAACAGCCAACCCCCTTTCACCTTCCAAATTCCTCTTCCCACTCTCCGCCCCCAGTTAACCCAGAGCCAAGCCCGCCAACTCAAGAACTGCCTCTCCTTCTGCTGCGCCTTTGTGATAATAACAATAACTGTGTAGCGGTGCAGAGGGTTTTCTGTTGAGCCTCCGCCAGGCTGCCTGGCACAGGGAACCCTCTAAGCCTGTTCCACCATCTCCAACCAATTCCCCTCTGTCTTGGCTGGCGCTGGAGCATCACAGGCATTAAGGCTGCTATCAATGTGCTCAGCAGCAGGGGCCACCGCCACCACTCTCGCTCTATCTTTTCTCTTTTCTCCTCTCTCCCTCTCCCACTCAATTCTGAATCCAATTCAAAAAAAAAGGTTTTATTGGCAGGACAAATAATACCTTGTTCTTCAAAATCTCTGCTTGCCCCCCAACTCCCCCCCTCCGACACACACACACACTTTGTCTCTCCCTGCGCTGTGGACCTTATTCTGTTTCTCCTGCAAGTGGAATCTCAGCCGAACAAAGTGACGCCCATCAGTGTGGGCAGTAATATTTTACGTGAAGTGCATTGTGATGAGTTCTAAACAGATAGTAAAGGGAGGTGAAGATCACTGTTTGATGACAGTATGGGATGTAGAAGAAAGAGAAGAACCAACCTAAAATCAATCTGACTATTTTTAGAACTGTCAAATCTAACCAATTATATACAACTGAATTTGGACACTCAAAAAAAAAAGAATAGTAGTATATAATGTAAGTAGTATGAACATCAAAAAAAAGGTCTTGCAAGTGGTTACGTTAGGACCACATCACTTGTACTAAGAAACCAATTTATAAATAGGGTTTCAAGGCCTTTCTTTTCTTCCACTACTTACTACGTGCTGTTTTCTGTATCCTCTTTCACAACTGCTTGACCCTAGGTTTGGTTGAAATCCTATTGATGTGCTGCATGTATACAGTACAAATATGTGCCTATACATTACTGTAAGGGGTCACACTGGGGTCAAACTGATCAGAAATACAGTGCAGACATTGTTAATGTTGGAAATGACATTGTAGCTGGAAACAGTTGTTTTTTTATGGAATAGCTGCATAGACGATCAGAGGACCATCACCCAAGCGAAAATCTGGTACTTTTTCATAATCTGGAGGGTCAGTAGAAATGTACTATAGACCCATGTGCATTGCCTACTGTAATGCTCACAAGTGTTTGCATCTTGCAACCATCTTGCCAAAATTTGCAAAAGAAATAAGCCATTTTCTTATAAGTTAAAGAGAACAAACTATCAGGAATTAATGCTTTTTCTGAATTTATAACTGATCCTCATGGGTATTGCTGCTTATTTGCCCTGTACTCATTATATCACAGTCTGATTACAGCAGTCAAACACCCACATTGTGCCTTTAACACGCTGCTTTGTGAAGCCTTCAGGTAGAGTCAGTGAGCTCCTACCTGCCTGCCTGGTGCTGAATCTGTGTACAGTACAGCCTGCAGACAGGACACAGCTCAGCACATCCATTCCCACGCAGAGCCACTTGTGAAATGAACATAATAGCGTGTATGTGTGTGTGTGTGTGCACGCAACCCTCCGCATCACCACCACCGTGACCACCTACAGAACTGAACTCATATGACCAAACACACGCCTCCCACCTCAGATGCAATAACAAACATGGCCAAAACACTTGACCACAATTACTGAACCACAGTGAGAGAAATCCATACATAGTCATCATGGTAACCCTGCTGCCAGATGCTTAAGTAACACTGTGCGTATGTATGTATATATCTATATGTGTGTGTGACCACAATCACAGAAATCCATACGCTACCACTGGAGACAAGAAGTGCGTGAACGTGTGAAAGAAATCCAATCCACCACTGTAGCCTTAGCGCTTGACACTTACAAGTGAGTGACACCTCAAAAGTGTGTGTATGTGTGCATACAGTGTGTGTGTCTGTGCGTGTGGTATTAAGAGACAGGAGAAGCTGCTGGCCCAGATGAAGACAAAGAGCCCAGCGGCTGAATTGAGCAGCAGCTCTCAGACAGGATTACACAACAGCTCTTAAAGACTGCTTTTAATAGCAAGACTGTGACTGGATCTTATTTTCATCCCACTCATCCAGCCATCCGTCCATATACACCACCACCCCCCGCACCACGCTACACACATCCTCGACCCCTCCCTTCCATCTAAGCAGAAACATACAGGAATTTTTGAGGGTGTATATATATTGTACAGAAGTGTGTGAGAGTGTGTTTGTGTGAGAGATTCTGTACCTTCGTGCTTCAAATCTCATTAAAACCGTTGCCAACTGTTACAGTCCAACATGTGCGTGCATGTGTGTGTCTCTCTCTCTTTTTTCTTTTTTTAATTTTGTTTTTGAGGAGTGTTATTGTGATTGAATCAAGTTGTTTTTCACCTCGACTTGTAGCCTCTCTCTCCGCCAATCAGCTTCCTTCACCACAGCGCCCAATCAAAACCTCTACCCAAAGCTGGAACAGGAGTAGGCATCAAGCTGGGCATCCCTGGGCAGCACAAACAAGGCTGTGGGAATTAAGCTCTGCTTTAAATTCAATTTTAAAACCCTGCCATACCATAAAGATTGGAGAGGGGTTGGACAGGGTTCAGACCTAAATCAAATGGTGATATTATTGAGATTAATCTGGGTCTTATTGCTGCTCAATTGGAGGCTGGTACGGAGCCAAATGCGATGCCACGGCAGGGGGAAAGCACTGAAGAAAAGCTGTGCGAGAGAGAAAAGGATGAAAATAATGGCACTTATCAAAAAATACTGTAAGGATATGATAACATGACTGGAGAAGCAGAGAGAGGATTTTGGATCAACTCAATGTCAACCACTCAGATGGTATAAAGGGCCTGTTAATCCCACTGCAACTCGGGTCCCCCCCCCCCTTTCTTCTGTATTCTTTCTACAGTATTGCCAGGGTGTTGCAGAAAACCACAACTTAAAAAGCATCATAAGCATCTTAAAGGGACACACGACGTTCAGTTTACTCTCCGCGAGGAGCGTTATGAAACCTGTTTAAAACAAAAAAACAAAAACAAGTTGATTAATGTCTTCTGTGGCAGCTTTAAAGTTAGAAAAAAAATATTACCCTAACCCTCATCAGGGTTATCATTCAGCTTCCGTTCTAGCTTTAAGACATTTGAAACAAAGACTGTTACCAACTAAGCGTCGGGTTTGAGAGAAGTGGGTTTAATAAAAGAAGCTATAGAGTTGCATCATGGGAATTGTAGGGTCTCTCGTTTCTGGTGCTCAGCCCACAGTATGGACAAAAAAAAATCCAGATACCTCAGCCACTGCTGCTTTAATTTTGATTATTCCTTCTGTAATATTATTCTTGTGAGTAAAACAATCTTATAGAACTGACATGTTAAACTGCTGAACTGCTCCTTTAAACGTGTTTCCTGCCCATCTTTGGGGTTGTTATTCTGCTGAATGATTTAAAGCCAACTAAAGCTCCCCTGTGGAACATGTCAGTAAATTTTAAAGCCTGCTGTCAAATTTAACAAGACGATAGTAAAGAGTTAACAATGTGTATCGGTTTTAGAAACTCCCATTAATTGCAGTGTTGACCATTAGATGCACTGGTGGAATTCTCACTACAAACCAAGGAACTTAAAAGCAAACCAGATTTTCTTTTTAGTACTTTCTCCTTCTTTGAAGAAAACTCAAATATGTTTAACTATGACCTAGAGTCCAGTGATGTGTTCAGTGGTGAATGTAATAAAATTGTCAGCAGCAGAATGTGGACTAAACGTGGCGCACGGAAGAACAAACTTTTGTCAGTGTGGAGGCTGAGGGGCAGAAGCTACAGTAGACACAGGGCTTAGAAACAAAAGACCATTAATCCTCACACAGGATGGCTGGTAAAGTATTAGATTAACCTCATATTAATTTGAATTTAAAGGATAATCTGTAGTTACATCTGTTTGCTGTGACACCCTCATGTCATCATCTCTTGTTATTGTCCTCTTAAACCCCCATTGCCTTGTGCCCTGCTTTCACACAGCCTATGCGTAAATCAACGTGCGCGCAGTGGATAACACGGGAGGGGGCGGGGTGGCCCCAAGCGCTTTATACCGAGCACCCAGCCAGCGGCATGGGTGACGCTCCAGCCGGGGGAGGCACACTTTAGTCCCCCGTGTGACCCGAGAGCGTAGAGAAACACACGCTTGAAACAAGACACTTCTCGAATGCGTCACTACGCGTAATAGTTGCCCGTCCAAAGAGAAACGTGAAGAGGGGGACATTGACTCCGTGCGGCTCTCCCTATATGCACAGTCTGCAATCTCTACATACGATGAACCCAGTGAACCAGTGAACCTATATCCAACCACGCTCACCGCCCCTTTCCACACACTGTACTGTGGAGTGACATGGGGACACGCCACTGACATAAATTGCTGGAACCAAGGGCCAATTATGTGGCTTTCAAATATGCAGAAAATGAGTTATGCTGCAGACACAGACTGGGGCTAAATATAGTGTAGCTTCTCCACTAAAACCTTCTCCATGTGGTGTCAAAAAATTCTTTCATGTGGCCTACCTTCCATCCGGCTGAACTGTTGCTGTCGCCTTTATCCTTGAAATAAGGAACAAAGCGAACCATCCAGTCATAAATCTGGGACAGGGTGAGTCTCTTCTCCGGGGCGCTCTCGATGGCACGGGTGATGAGGTCTGCATAAGACAGGTTTCCCCATGCGTTTCGCCGGGAGGACTTGGCTTTGCGCAGCTGGCCGGCCACGTCGAGCGCAGCCCCGGACATGCAAGCAGGAGCGGCCACGACCGGAGCCGGGGCGCCGGCTGGATGCTTGATCTCCGCCGGCGCGCCGCCTTTCCTCTCAGCCCGGCATGCGGGCACGTTGTACTGCTCCACTTTGACCGACGCCAGGGCCAGACCCCGGCTCGCCTCCTCTCCCCCGGGGAAATCCTCCGGACACGGCAGCGGCCAGGTGCACGACCGCGACCGACCGTGAGGCTCAAATTCTGAATCGATATCAACCTGATGCGCATCCATGCCGCTGTTCTCCATCATCATCAGCATGATGATTTCCCGCTGAATAGATGTCAAAACCGGGCAAGGTCACTATAACAAAAAGCCTGTCAGTTTTGACGTCTGCCAGTGAGTTAAAGCGCCCAAACTGGTCCCGTACGCAAAGAATAAAAAGAATCAAATTGTATTGTTTCACACACACAGATGATCAACCAGTCTGGAAAAGCCGGCAGCGATGTGGGATATTATCATTCTCCTCAGTGCAACAATGTGGCATCACATCAGGACACATGAAGGTGTATCCGAGGCATCAACAACAATATCTGGCTCTTTTTCCATGTTAACTGCACAACACCGGCTGCGTGGCTGCATGCGGGACCGAGTGACGGTCAAACATCCGTTATGAAAGCGCGACACACTTGGAGAACGTCTCTGTGCTCGCTCCGGCTGCAGCAACAGTTGATCCTTCTGACAGATGAGGTCCAGAGCAGGTTAAAAGAAACGCGCGTCAAACTCACCACATTCACTGACTTCAGATTCTAGAGTTTGTTTTTTTTTGTTGTTATCCAGGCTCTGGTCCCAGCTTTTACTACCGTCTTTTCTGCAGATTGGTTTGGTGGCAGGCTTCAGCTGAAACTCACTGCGAGCGCAATTACTCCCTTAGAAATAGAAACAGACTCTCATGAATCATTTATACGAAGCCGCGAATTTCCAGATGAGGAGAAGAGAAAAAAAAAATCCCCTCATGGATTTAATTTGGAGCATCCTCTGTGTCTCCTCTGCCAGACGCTTTAGTTTGGTGTAGTAGATATTTCTACCTTTGTCTTCAGCTTTCCGTTCATATGTCACATGGGTGCCGTCTCCCCGTCTCTGTCGCTCTGCCTTTAGACTACGAGCCCGTGCGTCTCTGAAGGCTTCAAGCCACTTAACTGTAGCCTGGAATAAAGTGGAATAAGTGCTGTTTCCATATAATTGGACGCCGCCTGGATCAAGTCACTCCCTCTAGAACAGGTTTCCAGTGGGGGAGGAGGGGAGAAGGATGTGGTGAAGGGTGATATTCCCCACAATGCCATTTTCAAGCAGCTAGTCATTTCTATACAGCACATGCAAAAGCATCACAATGACTTTCAGACCAGTTATTGTAATTAAAGATAAATGTGGACTTAATTTTTCTGCTATGTTTTTGATCAGACTTCAGCAGTTCATTGTTTTGTTTTTGAAATTATTTTTAAAAACTCCAAATGTAAGAGCCTATGTATACAGAGTTGTAAATCCATATGAAGGTTACACACTGTATTACTATGTAGTTTAGACTAATAAGGAAGCCTACAGCTTCATAAGATGCAGCCTTGATTTATATTATTCATAATTCATATTAGCCTTTGGTCAATATTCATGCATTTTCAGATGTAGCAAGATAGTATTAGGTTATATTCTACTGTTCCTAAGCAGAGCCCTCACCAGGATTTCAGAGGTACTCAGGTAGTAACAAATTAAAAAGACTGTCCTCCTGTTAAAAAACACACACACAAAAAAAGTCCCTGTGTTGTGTGTTCCAGCAGGTTATCATA
>JAUBNQ010000003.1:17403281-17414571 GCA_032353495.1 Ctenopoma kingsleyae | reverse complement strand
ATCTTATGTCATCCCTGTGTCTCTCTGTATTGCGTGCGGCAGAGTTCTGCCTCATGCGTGCACACACACACACACACGTGAACACACAGAGAGCACGCGTTGGGAAATATGACTAAAAAAGCATAAAGGCCAAAACACACACACACACTGGCCCAGGTCCAGTGCAATGCACATAACACATGCCGGGAGCAGTGCAATATTTTTTCCAATCATATTTTCACTGTACAGCTGATATTAAGCAACAAAATTGTCTGCGTTTGGAGACATCATGTAAAAGGTTTAATATGAACATTTCCACAGTGAGTGTGACACTAAATTATTTTGTAAACTTTTCCACACGCTGTCCTCATGTGCTGCATCAGGAATGTCTGCATACTTAAAATGTACAAAAACTGCTGCAAAACTACAAAAACAGAATCATAACCAAGAGAAGTAGTGAAAGTAGGGTGGCTGAGACATTTCAATGCAGAAGAATGAAGGTTTGACATACGTTGACGCTAGGGAAACACAACAGGGGCTAATCCTGCAAATGGTTCATGTATTGGACTGGATATGCTGTTACAGTGTCCTCTCAGATCATAGAAACTCTGTCATTGTTGAACTGCAAAAACATTGGCTTCAACAATTACCAACGTAAAAAAATGTGAAAAAAATTTAAACTGTTGTTGTGTGTTGTTGTGTTTAAGACAGAGCCTACTGAGATTAAAATGTCAACCGTGCTCTTGTTTGAATAGACTGATGCTTACTCTGAGCCTCCTCGCTGGGGTTGTCTCTGGCCTTCATCAGTTCCTCAAACTCTGCAGACATGGGAATGGAAATCTACAAGACATATAAGCAGCAATCGTTTTAATATGTCATTTCAAAAGGTTTATATAGCATAATTCGACAAAATACAAAGGTAAACACCTCATTCGGATGCTTTCTGTGAAACTCCTTTATTTGTTTCAGTCTGTTGTAGAACTCTGCAAACTCGTTTGGTCCTGAAATGGCAGCAAGTTCATCCCTCCTCATTCTGTTGGGGAAAAAAAGTAAGATTGTCTCACTCAACATAAAACGTTAAGCATAATGGGTTAAATAAACATCAAAAATAACGAAGTGCTTATGTACTTCACAGTTCGTATTTAAAACTGATTATACGATTATATAAGAATTTACTTGTGAAAAAGTTCACACTTACCCATCTTTGTCTTCATAGGAGTCTCTGAGATTGGCACTCACTTCCATATACCTCTGTCAAAACATGACAAAACCGTCAGGCTGTGATCATCTAAATAACTTACTGAAATTCCTCTAGAGCTAGCACATTTATTACTCAATTATGAACGGTACAGTTAACATTAAGTGATTGGAGTAACGTTAGAGTTCAAGCACACACATGTAGCTACGCTGTTTAGCTTTTCACTTTCGCGTAGATACTGTACGTAACAACAGCAAAGCTATAAATAAAAGTTATAGATGTTAAAAACTAGCACGCTAACTGTAGCTGAAGAAAACACTGACCCTCTAGCGCGCACCATAACACAAACGTTAGCTAGCCGGTGTAAGTCGTTTATGAGAAAACTAAAACCTTTACTTACATCCAACATTGCTCTTGTTCGATGGTCAGAGTTAATCTGTTCTCGCAGCTGTAAAAACAATAACACATATTTATATTTGAAACTACACTTGAAATGTATCGTTTCTCATGTTTGCATTATGTGGTTAGCAATAGTGCTAAAGCTAGCATTAAGCTGTGAGCCTACCGTTGACTTCTTGTGTAACATTTCTTTTGTTTTAGCATCCATTAACCTCTCCCTTTCTTCGTGGTAGCGACGCTGTTGCTCTAAAATAGTCTCCATCGTTTTAAAATGTGTTCGGCGTTTATTAAAGACGAAATAAGGCTTCTATTTAGCAAAATGAAAGAAAGTGTCCGTCGCCGTATCGGCTACGTTTGTTTTCAATGGCGCATGTTGAGAGGCTACCGTCCGTCACTGTAACAGGCGTAGAGAAACATAAACCACATTAAAAGGTTCCGCCGTGGTGAAAAATCGTGGACAAATAAATGCTATATTGTTTCTCAAAGAAAATCGTTTCACGTGCATTTGCTAATCAAATAATGACACAATTTCGGGAAAATTAGCGATTTTAATCAGTTATTTATTTATGATCACTTTTAACCTTTAACCAGAGGCATTTACTATTTTAGACGCAGTGTTTCAGATTATGTCAATAGAGTAGTTCTTCACAGCTGGCCCTCGCCTACCAACAGGTCCCCAAAGCACAGACATCATTAACAACCTCGTTGCTGTAATGTCGCTCTGTGCAACACATGAATTGTAAATCATTAACATCTAGTAAAGTGCTTCTGAAATCTTCATAAACATTTTTTCAAATTAGGCAGATTGGAAGCCAACATAATATTCTTCTCTTTTCCACTTCCTTTGTAGTCTAATCATCAAAGCCTGCCACAATGCTTCAGAGAGCACACAGTTTGCGCGCACTCGCGGCAGAGCGCGCACAGCTTTGCACACATTTGTCAAGTGCCGTTAAAAAAGGAGATCCCGGAAGTGAAGATCCACTGCCTAAAAATAAAAGTGTTATGGTCCGTATAAAAACAAAAGCAGGATGTTCATGGTCATACTTTCCCTGTGAATGTGAGTAACCTTTATTCAGTGAGCATCAGTTAGCCTCGCTGAGGCAGTGTGTCAATTTTGAGTCCAAATTTTATGATTTGGTTCTTTTCTCTACAGCACAAAAACTGAAAAAAGATGAAAGATAGCAGCGTAAGCTGATAGATCTTGATATTATGTCAAAATAGCAGATCACTGCCAAGACGTACTGGTTCATTTAGTTCACAAACGGTACAAAACATGATTTAAATTTTACCAAACATTATATTTTTTGCAAATTGGTGACCCGTGCAATATGTAGCATGATCTTCCTGGCGAGACAATAATTATGAACAGAAATTCACGTCACAACAGTAACATACTGCAACAACAGAGTATGGAATTAGGAAACTGGCAGTCAAACGATGTGCACTGTACATCAAGGAACTTATTAGAAACCATTAAACAGCGCTGCCTTTGTAGTACTGTATGTATTTCCTATTATTTTTCTTCAAAACGCAGTGTGATTTCAGGTATGTCACGTCGCTCATGAAACAACGTAACCAAAAACGTGAAGGCTCGTCCCTAGCTTTTATTTTGACAGCTCAAACAGGAAACGACGACTGTAATTCCCGCCGACCTGACAGTCTCAGTTTGGCACATTCTCCAGCAGTCAGTCAAAGCAACGGACGGAAAGCAGTGGAGAGCCAGTGTTACGGATTACGAAAGAAACAGTGGAAATTATAACGCCAGCGTCCAGCTCGCTTAGAAAGGTGAGTCGCCTGCTCCTGCGCCCTTCTGTAGATTAAAAGCTTCAAACAGAATAAAGGTTTATTACGTTATCTTTTAGAGGGAGGGGGGCGGTGGTGGTTGGGGAAGAAGGGGGAGGCTGGGACGGGGGTGTGTATATGTGTGTATATATATATGTGTGTGTGTGTGTGTGGGGGGGTGCATCCATTCTGTCTTTTGTGCTGGTCAGGGGGAGCTGTGATACTGGATAACGCGAGGCTTGATATCGGATAAGTGTGGCGTTTAGCTTTATCTTGTTCTAACGTTACCTTTTCTAAAGATGTCTGACACCGGGGCTGCCTCGCTGCTAACTCTTCATAGATAGCCAGCACCAGGGGGACCGCGGCGGTGAGTGCCGGGGGTGGTGGTGGTGGTGTGGGGGTGCTGTTTTCATTCTGAGAACGTATCTCGGAACCCGGTCCAAAATATGAGCAATTTTAAACTTACTTCCTTTCAAACGTGTATATATAGCGTCTAGCAACGCAATAAAAGACTTTTATAACCAGTAACAGCCACCGTTTAATTCGGTATTTAGCCACTGAACCAAACTGCAATTAGTTAAGTCTAGTAAAATAGAAACCCCTGGAAGAGCTCGCCACAGAGTCCCACAAACTTCACCACTAACTGAAATACGTCAGCTTAACCTTAGTTTAAAGCTTGTTTAAGCAGTTTCGTTCCTAACAAAAATACTTGAGTTCATAAAAGTAAAATATATATGACGACGTGTTCGTCGAAAGGCACGGTAGCATCTACGTTAGCTAGCAGCCGAACATCTGAACGTAGTGCGACATGTTTGTTTTTTGTCCTCGCGGAATGTGCGCGAGCGGCGTGTCCTCTCCGCGGTGGGATTTTTTTTTTGTGTAAGGCCTGCTGAGTAACACGCAGTGTGGAAAGCTTTTCCGAGGCTGCTAGTTAATGGCTGAGCTGTTTTGACAGTTTCACACCCGAGGGGAAGAAACATCTGCACAGTCTCCAGTGGCAAGTGCCCAAGGTGATGATCAGTTCTGTGTGCAACTTTTACTTTCAGTGTGTTTGTCCTCACCTGACAACTGGAAACACACCGTTTTCTGCACAACTGCTACTACAGCATCAAGCCTCCACATTAAATTATGTTGATCAAAATCAGAATTAAAAGACATATGTAAGATATATATATATATATAGCCCCTTTCACACAATCATCTTCCTTCTTCCTTCTCCCACACTTGTGGGCGCTTCTCTGCCATTAATCTGTTCTTTAGCAAGTACAATGCAGTTCAGTGAGATTGAGATCAGCTGCTGTTATTGTGTAGAAAATTGTGTGTCCACCTCTTTGCCCTGAAAAGCTCTTTGGTTGCTTTGTGTGTTTAAGATCATTATCCTGCAAATGATGAAATATTGTCCGGTGAGTTGCATTCAACTGAATCTGACCTTCTGTCTGTTTGTCTGTCTGTGCTGCTTCTGTCGGTGGTGAAAACACAAATAAAGTTGGTGTGCCACTTCCGTTGGCAGCCATACAAGCCGTAACAGAACCAACACCATGTTTGACAGATGAGCTGGTGCTCTGTGTCATGAGCTGCTCCTTTTTCCTCCACACTCTCCTCTTTCCATCATTTTGACACAGGGTGATTTATGTTTCATCAGGCTATAGAACTCCTGTTTTTTGCAAACTGCTTCTGGTCTCTCTGTTATTGATTCCCACCGGTGGATATTGTCCTCTGATGCTTTTGTCATAAAAGCTTCTCTTCTCTTGATGATCAAAAAGGAAACATAACTGATTCCTGGAGAGCATTGACTTTTTCTTCATCATACATATGATTTTTCTGACCTGTGCACATGTGGTCTACCAGGACTTCTTGATTTGCATGATAACCTCATTAACCCTTATACTGCCAATCCCACCTCATTCTAAATGCAACCCATTGCTTCATGTTGTCATTTTGAGAATTTGAACACTTGCAATTTTTTAACATCGATTGGAAATAGAAGATTGACATTGTTATTATGTTGTTAATGGCTATTGTAGCTGTTTTTTATGGAATATCTACATAAACGAACAGAGACATCACATTTCTCACTGGTTCTACATTTCTGAATTTGTAATTTATGTGTAAAAATGGCTATATCGCCCAAATAGATACTCCTCCTGACTGAACCCTACCTTGGTCCTGTTGTGTTGAGTTAGAGTATCCAACCTTAAAAACCCTGTCTAAAAAGGCCTAGCATATTTATGTATTATCCATTATTTTATTTCAATCTGAATGTGCAGAAGCACAGCACCAAAACTGTGTAACTGGGTTTATGGTGTGGACTGTAATCCCTCTGTTGTCTCCCTATCGGCTCTCAACCAAATGCAGTTAATTGCATCAGATAGCATGTACTGTGACTGTTTGTCAAATGTCAAAAGCCGAGTCTGCTCGCCAAAGCTGCTGTCATGTTTACTGAACAATCTGTTCTTACCTCTGCCCAATCTGCTCTTCATTTCTGATCTACACCTGGCAGTAAAAATGCCCTCACACTTCTTCTTCTGTGTCATACATTTCTCTTACCACATAAATAGAGGCGTTCATAGTGAGGTGAACATACAAACACACACTGACGAGGGAATTTAGTGAACATGACTGTGCAGATATCTTGTCATTATTGAGACTGAAGGCTTGTGACCAGCAGATGTGTCTGATTCTGAGGATGAGTGATAGAAGGTCTGAGAACTGCGTTTAACTTTTCACACCTACAAGTTCAAATCTACCTCATTATTTCATGTGTGTTTTTTGTATACACTGTATGTGCTTAACACTGCCTGTGTGTGTGTCTATGTGTCTATGCGCAGTGTCAACATGTCCAGTGAGGTGCAGCCGAGGCCGGACGACAGTCCCAATACCAGTGGCGGAAGCTCAGATGCTGAACAGAGAGAGGCAGCTCCTCCAGAGCAGCCGGGCCCCGAACAGCGGGATCAGACCCAGCCCAAGAAGAAAGAGGCCAAAATCTCCAGCAAAACTGCTGCCAAGCTGTCCACCAGTGCTAAGAGGTACATCTGCTGGACTCTTTCTGTTGTCTACTGCCTTGTTCTTCAAGTGGTCGTCTGGCACTTCTTTGCTTTTCTCTTTTGTGATGAGTAATCACTGCTGTGTTGCTTTTTCACATTTCTAGAAATCATCTGTCAGTCCAACAGTGTGGAGCCTCTGGTTTTCAGTGCCTGAGGCTTAATACTTAAACCATTTATCAAGAGAGAATAGCAAACATTTACTCATGGCTTCTCCAGTGTGAGGGTTTGTTGCTTTTGTCTTTTCACATTTGAATTCTTTTGGGTTTGGACCAAATCGGAGGATTTGGGGAAGGGTTTTTACCATTTTACCAGACGTTTGCTGGACTAAATAATTAAACTTCCTTTCAGACATGCACTCCTTTCCATTAATCTGACAGCGTATGAAAGTGTTGTTGTGACAGCAATCTTACTAGGTCAGACCTAGTAACATTCACATGTCGCTTTATTTCACCACACTGTGGCTGTCTCTGTCTGATTGAAGCTGTGAGTAACGTTAACATAAAAGTGACCAATGTCTGAATGAAAGAAGCTGTTGCTTTAACAGCAATGTGACGTATCCCATGTCTGAAAAGAGCTTAGCTGAACAGACAATCAAGGGATTATCTGAGAATGTAAATTGCGTTGTTGAGCATAAAAGCATCACTTCCTTCCACCCTTGGTCATTCTGCCCAGTTCCCTGACAACACAGCACTGATTCGTTTTCTCACCAGTTTATATCCTGTGCCAGGCTGGCACTGGGTATCATGGGATGATGGCGTAGAGCAGCACAGCTGTTATGTGGTTGGGCAATAAGCTGTCAAAGCAGCATAGTCACTGTCAGTTGTGTGGTGATGCTGATACACTGTGCCACTCGCAGGCAGCTGCAGTAGCAGACTGCTCAGAGTGCTAGAAGCTGCTTCACCAAATAAAAGCAGCTAATTAAACTTCTCTTTTTTAGTCTTATAAGAACAAAACTGTTCTTTTAAAGAACCGTTTTATCATGCATAATTACCATTCCATAACTGAGAATGCAGCTCAACAGGATTTGAGGATAGTGGAAAGATGATTAGTGCATATGTTTGTCACTTTGCTTTACATAAGCAACTATGCAACTAAGTGCTGCACATCTGAATGAGACATCAGATCAGACATCAGATCAGACAAGTCATCCTGAAACTTAATACAGCCTACAAGCTGGAGGAGTTTTAAAGTGAGTGAGTGCACTTGTCTACCACACACTATACATACAGTGTGATGGTAGACAGGGTCAGCATGGGAAAAATTTCTTGTTGGATAGCTGCAGCCCGCTCAGAGTGTCCAAGCTAACCTCTGTCCTCCACACCATTAAAACCACCAAATAGTGTTAATGAAACTGAAAGAAACATTCGTACACTAGGTCTTTTCTCATCTCAGCAGAGCTGATCAGTTATGAGGTGAAGGTGAGGTTGGTGTATATGCTGCTAGTTAAGAAAACTTATTCTCTAATCTGATGTCAGAAAGATGCAGGGGAGGTGGTATGTGGAGCCTTTCAACTATATGACAAGCAGCTCTGAGTTGATTACTAGTCATCAGTGTGAACGTATTTCTGCCAAACATCAGACCTGTCAGGACAATTTATAAATGGCCAGTGGCCTTATTTACTTCACTGTTGAGGAAATGTGTCTATAATTAAGAACACTGGAACAGCAGTCTTGTCTTTGTGAGTTTTATTTTAAGAGTTTCCATTTCAGTCACCACTGCAAACTAATCCACATATTTTTAGCCATTATCTTAAAATGAGAAATTAAAATTCAGGTCACAGGTTCAAATAACACAGACAAAATTCATACATAACTAACAGAAATAAAAAGCTAGCCGTGACAGGTAATTTAGAACAGTCATGTCAGTAAGGTAATAATTTGCAAATGGCATTAGTTTGGGAAGGTGTGACCCTGCAGGAGTGCACTGTACCACAGTGTAGGCCAACAGAGAAGTCTGTGTGGTCTCTAGACCTGAACTGCAACGAAGTAACAGAAAGGAGTGCCTGATCAGAACTTCTGACGGCCTGGATGAAGAATGCGGGACGTGGAGATCAGAGATGTAAATTGGCACCAAACCGAGTTTACAGAACTACAAACCAGCCTGTACGACACGTTTACCCACAGTTCCCTCCCCCACCGTACTAGGAAAAACATGATTATATAGTGTTTCTCTAATGGCACTAAATCTAAAGCTTTCATTCACATTAGCCACTCAAATTAGTTATGTATTTACTTTCTTCTTTTTATGTTCTGTCTCCCTGTGATCCACAAGGCTACTTTAAAAAAAAAGCATCTGTGTGCTCTCTTGTAAACATTTTGCTCCAGGTATTTCCTGGGGAAAAAATTGGGCACAAAGGAAGAGATGCACTGTACACGTCTAATTTCAGCTAGGGCTGTTTATTACAGTGTTGACTTCTTATCACCAGAGATGGCTGCAGCATAAAAAATAAAGAGCTGCAGGGTTGCCACTTTATGGGAAGCTTGACAGGCACAGTTTTATTTAACTGCTTTCAGTCCTAGTTCCTGTTATAAATCATCAACTGCCACACACACAAGCCAAACCTAGTGTTTTCCATCATCCAAACCATCCTCAGATGATATGGACTTATTTGCATTTGCCAAGACTTGCAGAATGTAATAGTTTAGTGCTTGGAGTGTCTCAAGGGATTATGAAACGCAGTGAGCGGTGCAGCATTAGAAAAAGCAAGTGTTTTGGTTAAAGAAGACATGCAAGAGCACAACGAAGCCGCAGTATAATCTGAGCTTTTCCCTTTGGATTCCCCAGCCTCGTTCACTGCCACACTCTCCCTAACAGCTCCCCCAGCTTCAGCTGTCTAAATGTGCCACCTCAGGAAATACTGCAGATGAAATTACACAGCACATACTTGAGCTGAGAATGACTCCATAGCTGTGGAGACTGTATTAACAGACAGCTTTGCCAAAATGCTTTTTTTCCCCTTTTCCCCCAAGTGAGTCATATGAAGTCATTAAGTCACTGTCCTGCCGAGGACGGATTAAAAGAAATCCAGCTTTGGATATTCTTAACCTGCTATCTCCCTTTACATCTCTGCAACATCAGATAAGCTGTGAATGACTATGTCTTTAAGGGATGTCTTACTGACTAGTGTGACTCTCTCCTCCACCCAGTGGATGTAAGGCAGTGGTCCCCAACTTTTCTGAGCCACGGACCGGTCTCATGACATAATTTGGGGGGCATTGGCAATTGCTTGAAAAAGAAAAAAGAAATCTCTTTTGTGGCAATTAAAATATATATTTTTACTCTGGATGATTGATTTCATAAAATAAAATATAAGATATAAGACTGATTTGTCAACAAAACGGAAAAAAATAATCTTTTTTTCTTTCTGTGCGGCCCGGTATGAAATGACACATGGATCGGTACCAGTCTGCAGCCCGGTGGTTGGGGACCTCTGATGTAAGGCATCAGCATTTTGTCTTTATTTGATAGACAGTAGTAGATAGATAGATCTGCAGTAGTGATACACATAAGACATGCACGGAGAGAGAGGGGAGGATGACGAGTGCTGGTGGACCTTAATGTTGAGATCCAATCTATGGAATTAATGTGGCCAGCCAGTGACATAATTGGTAGAGCAGTGTGTCTCATCAAAGCATTTAAAACAGATTTAAAGAGCAGAATCATTTGTGTTTTTAGTGGGATTGCTACATTGTTTACTGCAGGATTAAAAGATGGGATTTAGAGGTCTTCACAGATCCACTCAGTTCTGAGGAACAAGACCCAGGACACGACACAGGTTTGGTCCAAATTGTGCTCTGTGTAGTCAGGTCATCTCAGATGTAGTTTTACTGGCAAAGGTTTTGGGTCTATCTGTCAATATGTCCAGTACCTGAATGGAAACTTCTGAACCTGTGAGAACCTCTAAGGGTTACCTCTAAATGCCAGACATTAAGGCTGCACGAGTAATCAAATTGCAATTGCGATTACATGAACACAAAATGCTGCAATTTAAATGATTAGTACATGGATTGAAGCAATGTTCTTTTATCTCTAATTTACACCATGTTTACCAGCTGACTAACGTGAGACTGGCTGATCAGTTTGTTAGCTTAAAAAACAACTGTATAACATATTTTCTGTAAGCTATTAACCCTACCGATGGCCAGGTGAAGCCTGTGTCCACTTATATAGCTCGACTGCTGGTAATATCGGTGCCGCTGTCAGACCTTACGCTGCTCACACAGCCTCTCTCACACCTGAGGATATCGGCAGGACAACACCTGTTTGCTCTCCGGTCAAACAGGAGGTTTGCAAACGGCTTTTCAGTTCAGACTCCTCGTCAACATATCATCAACAGTTATACAGTGTGTATCTACTTGTCCAGTCGGAACAGCACATTCTCACTTCTCCATCCACCTGATCCACTGTTATGTACTGAACGCATGACAATTTTCTCTGACTTTGTTTATCAGTGTGCGACTATAACATCGCTCTCAGGGGAGCTGACTTTATTTTCTACATTGTTGTGGTCAGACGTAGAAACCATAATTTATTACTATGCGTATACATAAAAAAAAGAATAAGGAAACTTGAGAAGTGACCAATGCTGTATGACCTACAGCAGCAGTGAAGTGTTTACTTTATAAATCAGTGATGAATCAAACATTATTTTAAATTTGTTCCATGACGATGATGATACAGAAAAATGTAAATCCATGCCATAAATAAAAAAATTATAGAGAACACCCCCGTAAATAATTTCGATAATTTCTTATGAAGAGGAGCTCAGCTCCGCTGTAGTTTGCACCGTGAGAGAGATGATTGGCTGCGGTAAGAACATTTAGCCAATCACAGGCAGAGAGGGGCGGGACAAACCTTTGTTTTGTCAAAAAAGTATAATTTGCCTGTT
>JAUBNQ010000003.1:17375256-17395661 GCA_032353495.1 Ctenopoma kingsleyae | reverse complement strand
TCCTGCCCTCACCATCTCCAAGGTCCTGCTGTCCATCTGCTCCCTGCTCACTGACTGCAACCCTGGTGAGAGCTACAGCATGCGCACACACACACCATCTCTTTCACTTTAACACACACACCTCTGCTTGTCATAGCTTTTCCCATTTTAGCTGTGCTGTGACAGATTGACTGACATTTCCATTCTGTGTGGATAAAGTATATAAAGTGTGTCACTTTAAGGTACAAGTTGTGCTCTTTGTAGCACAACAGCAGCAGTAGCCTGAGAGGTTAGAAAGGCTTGTTGAAGTGATGGAAACGCTGCTGGTTCAATTCGCAGCCTCTTCAACCCAGCCAATTTAGTAATAATATTAGCTAGCAGCACATATATCTGAATGACTGACTATAAAATGTTCCACTCAGTCTATATCTGGGACACTTTTATGTTTGACTTTAATATTAGTAATTTAAGCTAAATGTGGATGTGTAGAAAATCTTTATTATCCATTTAGCCTTCAGTTTCTGAATAACATGTTCCCTTCAGTTACTAAGTGAAATTACTTTTCTTTTATGAACCCAGTTGAACCCAAACATATGCAATGCCATATGTACATAATTCTTTGTTGTCCTCGGTCTCTGATTAACACTGATTATTTACTGTTCATTATCGCATTGAACAGCAACACTGAACAAGAAAAGGTTAACATGAAAAGGTTTCCTTCTCTGGTTAACACTTTGGATTTTGTGCATGTAATTAAGTTAACTGTCGAAATTTTAGTAATTTACAAATCATCTTGAGAGCCGAGACTAGTTATTCATATGTTTCATTAATGTTTAACATTAGAATGACTCTACTTGCTTCACACAGACTCTACATGGGAACAGTGTATAATGTGATAGCCTACAGAAAAATGTGTTTCCAATAACTCAGTGCCTTTTACGTGTCACTGTCGGCTTGATGTATAAAATGAAAAGCAGTATAGAGCTTGGGCAGGAAGTAGACCCAGGGTTTGACTGTGTCACACCTCACACCATACAGACTAGTTGCTGTGTTGAGTGAATGGGACTGATGGATCATTTGTTAATTACATATTGTCGAACAAGGCCTCTCTTCCTTGGTAAGAGAATGTCAGATGCTGTTAGTCAAGAACAGTCTGACAAGAACTCTGTTTGAAGCATACGGAAGCCTTTCACACAGCAATAAATAGCACTGTCCTCTACTCTATAACCACTACTACTGTCAGTGTGAATGAGTGGCAGTTTAGGGAATGAGAAGCTGAAATAATGATTGTGGAATAATCATGTCGTATACAGGGAGCCTGTGCTTTCCTTCTCCCTTCATTGCCGTCCAATCAATATTTAACCAGGATTGGCTGGCTAAACACAATCTTGTAAACGGCTGACAATATTCACTGAGAACACATCAACATTTTAAAGCTAATTAGATCCATTACAGTAGAGTTTACCAGCAGAGCAAAGAGCACTGCTGGAAGAACAGAGAATTCAGTCTGTCTTTATGGACCAGTTAAAGCTTGTTCCACTGGTCCTCAGCTGCCAATACAGTTAATGTCTTTTAGTATTAAGTATTCAACTGAGCAAGCAGGGGTGGTAAAAGCAGCTGTTGACAGAATCTGTCCATTATCACAGCAATGAAGTTCAAAATGAGAGAACTGGGAGGAATGTGTCGGGGGACAAAAAGCTGGAGAATGACAGGTGATTTCTGAACAGAAAATAAAGAGTAAGGAGATCTCTGACGATAGCTTGTGCCCCCTCTGCGAGGATTGCTCTTTGATAAATGCAGCAGCTTGGATTCTCCATCCCTTGGTGAAAATGAGAAAAGCTTTTCCTTTCCTGCTCCCCCTCCTCTTCAATGGTTTCAGACTCTGGGATGATACGAGCTGATTCCTTAGAAGTGTGAAACAAAAAGGACTTGATCGGCACGCAGTCCCTGCCAAAAATAAAAAACATATCACCCCTCTTTCCTCTTACCCACGCACTTTCAAGCCGTCTTTCTGCCTCTTGCCTCATCAAAATCAGTCCGATCACTGATCTTCAGCACTTGCTCAAGGTTTTTTAAACACAGCCGCAACTGACGAGGCCCTGGAATCCGAGCTAGCTTGCCTGTCCACTGCTTTCCACGGAGGAGGAGATCATTTCCATGCAGCTCATTAAAGTGGGGGAGGAGGATGGAATGACAGTTAATCAACCCTCCCAGAGCTGCAGCCTCTGTCGTTATGCACACTGAGCCCTGCATCTAGGTCTCGCAAGCACATTTCTACCTAGGGCATGGTGGTGGCTTGTTGAAGCTAAGCCATATGCCATGTCAAAGCGTATCCAGAGTTCGAATCCAGCCCAGGGCCTCCGATTTTTTCCTGTTCCAACCTTTGTGGCTCTCTGTGTGCAAAAAAGTAGTGTTACATTTTTAACAAAGCCAGAGGGATTCCTCCTCAGTGATTTCTGCTGCTGCTGTCTGGCTTAGATTGTATATCTGTTCTGTTCTGATATTCAGACAGTGTTTTATAATAAAGGTGTCTGCATTTTTCCCCACTGGCAGCTTTAGGTGTGTCAGTTTGTCAAGACTGTAATAACATCTGCCTCACCCTGCCTTAAAGGAAGTCTTGCTATCTGGATTGATATCAAAACGTGTGCAATGAAAACAGTTTTGGTTTATGTCCTAGTCCATCTCCTGCCTGCGTTCTCTACAACAACCAAAGTAGTTGTAGTTGAAAACATATATTTAAATGTTATAAAGGGGAAAAATGAGTGACTGCTCCATACTGTGTACATCTCCAGTATTTACCTCATTATCTCCTGGACTTACTTTTGCAGCCTACACATATCTGGTCACCCTTTTTCATATTTTTGTAGAAATTGTGAGGCCAACAACATTTTCCCAACAGGATCAATAAAGTATGTCATTATTATTATTGTCATTAATAATAATTGAATGAAAACCTGCCTCTAAGAAGTAGTGGAGTGGACTTCTAGTATAAAGTAGCATAAAATGGAAAAGGAAAATGTAGCTGTGTAAAAATGCTGTTTTATCTGTACCAAAACAGGTGGTGGCACTAGTGAAGCTTTTTCTCTTAAAAGCAGTAAACTTATTTGTCCAAAGAAGTCCAATCTACTTGTTTCCTGACATTCTACTCTACTTGTTCTGTGATGAAGTTATAATTTAAAACTTGTAAATTCTTGTAGTAAGCTTGCAGAAAACGATGCACGGTATACAGTTTCTTCTTTGCTTGTTATGTAGACGTGTGTGAAAAGGCCGTCAGATGAGTTTTCATTGTTTTTGACTCAGATTATTCAAAACACAAAAAGCATTCAGAGAGTTTCACCACTTCCTGAAGAAGTCAGGCATTTACAACTGCAGGCCACAATGCCATGACATGGAAGGTTCAGTTCATCCAGAAATATGGGTATGAGTAAGCCTGTAACCCCTCCTCACCACCACCATCATTGAAACCCTAGCGGGGATTAGTGTGGATGGGTGTTTGTGCTGCTTGCTCAGCCAAGCTCATCACACTGCTCCGTCAGCAGGTCATGCACCACAGGAGACAGACTGAAGCCAGGCAGAGTGCATGGGAGACTCAGGGAATTTGTTTCTCTCTCTGTCACCTCACTGAGAAATTGACCCACGGCACAACGAACTGAGCAGCAGTCCGATCGATAAAGGAGCCAGAGGGAATTCATAATGGTGGCTGTTGACTGACCGGACGTGTGCAGTGTCTCAGTACAGGACAGCACAGGACTTACTGCTGCAGCCCTCCATGATGACCTCTGATTTACAGCAGCATGCACAGTTTACTGTGCTGCCAATAAGTGTCGGCCATGCTGTTCGTCATACTATACAAGCTTCACTTCAAACCACAGGAATGATAGAGCTCCATTTGTTTGACTTATGGCTTCTCTGTGGGTTTCACTGGTTGTAATAAAATTCCCACACATGCTGATGTGCCAACGTGGTCAATGTGGTTTCATCACCATTTTAGACTTTGTCGAATAGATGTCAAACCACACAGCTGTTTGTGTAAACATGCTGTATGTCCTAAAACGTCACTCACACAGATTTTCATTTTGAAAGACTGTTATCACGCTTCCCTCAGGATATCAGTTGAAGTGTGACAGGTTTACAGAGTACAGTATCTCTGAAAATACTAAACAGATTTCTATTAAATTTGTCCCCAGAGGGAGAATCTTGAATTAATGTTTTTGGTGAACCTCTGGTCTATCCTCTGCTAGCACCAAAATGTCTACTTGCCTCTGGTGATATTGTTATATTTTTTGGAATTTGCACTTGGAATGGGCAAATATCGCTCTAAAAACAGCAGAATGTTAATATTATTTCTTTCTTGTTCTTACTTTTTGTACTTGGTACATCTCATAAGCTACTCTATAATGCACCTCCTCATTTTTTTTTTTTTTTTTCATTCTTATGCTTTTATACTTTTTTATATTTTATACTGTACTAAGAAGATGAGAGAATCAGGTTAGTGGTAGCATAAGACTCAAAATCAATCCACTATGCTCCAAACAGGCCTTTAGGTATTTGACTTATGAGATTATAGTAAATAAAAAGCTGCAAAACATACAGTCAAGCAGAAATAATAAGCCTTCTCTGATTGGTTAGAAGGGCGTGCCTCACTTAAAAACCTTTAGAAGGGAAAATATCTGCACTGCTGCTGGACTGTTCAATGAGTCTGGTTCACAGATGCCTTTGATGTTGTCCCCACATTAAGATATGTTTTGGAGCATATTTCTACTAAAACTAATTTTAGAAAAAGTTACATAATGCAGCTTTAACACTACAAGAACCCATTTACACATTTGTTGTGCGCTTCGAGTTTCACTGAATTCATTCTTCTTATGTTACAGCCGACCCTCTGGTGGGAAGCATCGCCACACAGTACCTGACCAACAGACCTGAGCACGACAGGATAGCCAAACAGTGGACCAAACGCTACGCCACATAGACCAACACCACCCGTCCAGGAACCCCACCTAACCCCACCCAACATACATAAACACTTACACACAAACACACACACTTCCAACACCTCCCCTCCTCTGAAGTCTATGGAAGCACACCCACCCTTGTCATCCACCCTGCCCCCACCCCTAAGAAACGAACTGTTATTTGTTCCATGCTGACTTGAAAAGCTTCTTTTTTATACAAAGAGTCTATTGGGATTGTATTTTCCAATACACTGAATGTTGATATGGTCATGAAAAGCTTTAATACTGTTACTGTTCTTGTTGATGTTGTTGTTGTTCTTCTTATTGTTAAAGCATTGTTTATAACATTGTCGCCACCCTTGTCATCTTCTTTATCTAAAAGTGTGCGTGTTATTATTCCTGTTTCATGTGATGGTTTCATGAAAAATGATCATACCGAGTGAGTGTATTTAGTTTGCTTTCTTCCAGTGGTTCTACAGCTCATGGTCAATATTAGTGCATGGCAACATGATACGTGTTCATGCAGTGGACATGGAAGTCATGGTATTATTTCTGTCCCGGCAGAGTTCTGGCATGGAGCAAGCCCACCACCATGTATGATAATAGTGCTAGTTTGCTGTACATTTAATGCCTTGTGACAATACATACTCATTGAATACTCAATTAAACACTGGCTGTAATGTGACAGAGCTTGTCTCAGTCTTGCTTCAATCTGAGAGTGTGTGATTACAGTGTTTGTACGTGCAACCTCATCTCTCTGACCACTTCCTGTAAGAAATGAGTCGTCATGGGCTGACCACAGACAGCAGGGTGATTAGAAAGTGAAAGGTTACTCAAATATTGTAGGTCATGCATCTTGTTTAAGAAAAAAATATGTTTTAGTCAGTTAGTTTACAGAAACAGCAGTCTGTGAAGGTGGAGCTGATTTGAACTTTAACCTTATATAGTGATATGATACACCAGCATTTTATTAAGGTTTATAATGATCTATAAAACAATCTAATTCTCCTAAAAGTAACCATGAAAAAAGTTACCATGAATGTAATGCAGTAAGAGTACAATATTTTCCGCTGCCTGGTACCAGTTTTCCTGGACAATAGCTGGTTCTGAACAGGTTCCAAATTAAGCACTAACCCCCAAACCAGCAAGTGGCTGAATGTGTGAGCCCTTTTTTTTCCCTGCAACACATCACATCATCAGTGCTGCACTGGCCAAACACACACATGCATGTGTGCAGTCCTGCTGGGAAAGGTATGTCACATTAAGCTTGGAAAAACTGTGCCAGTTCCACACAAATGTGCGCCAAAGTTTCCTCTTTATTGAACTTAGCTATGAGCTTTGTAGGCGGAGACAATCACTGGTAAGCACTGGTTGAACTGATCAAAACTATTTAGTTTATTTGTGTCTGAGTTTACTAAACTCTGCAATGAAAATGTACTTCATATGTAGATAAAGAGGCTGGCCCGCCAGTTGGTGATCATTCATTTACAACCCGTTAAAACAAAAGCACGCACATGCAGCTACTAAAATTGTTAAAGCAGTTTGAGTCTGAAAGGTTACGGTGTTTAGAACAGCTTCCACATGAGTTTCAAAGGAGCAAATACTGCACGGACCCACAGTGAAAGTGCAAAAAGACATGCTTTTCCAAGATACCCTTTGTAATGTTTGTTTCACAAAACAACACACCCCCACCAACGCCTACCCCCAGCCCTGTGATGTAAATCCAAACAGCATCCAACTCCATATATAAAAAATCATAATCAGGCACTTTTACATGTTGCAGTGAATGTTTGATGTCTGCATTTAACCCAGAGCCGGTTGGGGGCCCCCAAGAGCAAATAACTTTAATATTATTAAATTATAATTTCATTCATTTTTCGGGATTTTTTTCATATGTGATTGACATATTATCAAAGGTATATTATGGTAGGAAAACGCAGTGTGATGTAAACAGAGCACTGAGGTGTAGTGAGTGTAGTGATTCTGCCTCAGAGCTCCAGGCTGCAGTGCACAGTGTGTATCCAAAGAGCAGGCTGAAGATAAAGCAGTGTCACAAAAAGGGACAAATCCTTCACGGGCAGAGAGGAAAAGAGGAGGAGGAGGAGAAAAACTGCAAGATAAATCTAAGTTTCCTCAAGTTAGGTGGTGTAGCCTATAAGAACAAGCTAGTAGCTAATATTAGATAGTTTACTATTCAAGCTAATGAACAAACAGAATAACATTTCTTTGCTTGCGCAATTTATTTTTGCTGTCTGGACACATAGGGGTGATCTGGGTCTCCTGCTCTGACTGCAGCTGGGAGCGACTGCTGCTTCAGAACTGATCCATCTTTGAGCGCTTTGGGTCGGGGAGGGGCCCACAGCAGCACCCGGTCCTTGTTGAGAAGATTAAGAATGACACGTGCTTTCACGTCTTTGTCTCCACAAGTCTCCAATAACACCAGAAAAAGTCACTAGAGGGGTCTGACAAGTCAATGCCAACACACAGTGGCCGCACCGCGGATCTTTTCAAATCATTAGTTGTGTATTATTTCCACTCTACAGAAGGGTGATAAGCTGATATTAAGGAAATGAAACCATGTATTTATATGCTGTTAGTACATTATCCTCGTTATTAATTCTTAACATTAAATAACATGTTTCTACAGTCTGCTCTTCTTATTAACATCTCACACAAAATAAGAGGAAGCCTCAAAGCCTCCTTCATAAAAATGTAAATACAGTCTAGTCTTATCTGCACACAGACATCTGAACATCAACCTTTCTCCACATTTGAGCAACAATATTGATCCATAAACCAAAGAGAACAGAATACATGGTTGGCTTTGGAAAGAACTGCATTCACCTAAATCACAGAACACCTTTCTGTATGTTGATCATTCACTTGTTCTACGTTTTTACATGGTACAAACTGAGATTAAAGAGTCTGCAGTGTATTAATGAATGAGACTCACCGATTGTCTCCTCATTCCAGCTTAATCCGAGTTGTTTCAGAACATTACACTAAATACACATACACTAAACTTTAGTTTGTAGCTTCCAGCTGTGTGTAGAATAATTTCCTGAGAGTTTGTAAAAGGATCCATATAAAACATCTCCACACTGAGAACTTCTGTGCGCATTTCTGCAGGTGTCGCAACATTGGTAACTTCATTAATTATTCATGATTAGTCAGGATCGGTCAGAACAGTAAATGATATTGTTCACTGTCCTCATGTGCTGTGTGAGGGATGTCTGCATATATACATTTGCACAATAATGCTGCAAAACTACACAAACAGATTTCATGAATGAGAGAAGTAGTGGAAGTACAGTGGTCAGGGAGTTTCAGTCCAGAAAGCAAATGCTGGTTTGACGCGCATTAACACCGGGTGAATAGAACATTTTCTAATCCCAGAAAGTTGACGCACGTCCGGTGTGTGTTCTCTCATTGAAAACAATGTGCATGAATGGTTTGATGCGCGTCAGGTGCTTCCAGTGTGTGTTGGCCTTAACAGGGTAGAAGTATAGAATGCAAAGAAAAGTAGTTTACCAGAACCCAACCAAGTTTAACTACTTTTTGGGCAGATGCCACCACACGTGCAGGTCATGATTAAGTCTGCCAAAGAAGTTAGCATGTCTTTTCTGCATAGTTGTAATATTAGTTTCTGGGTCTCTGGGGGTAGTAGTTTGGCTCATGTGTAGTGTACGGTTTGGTTTCGAGGTGGCAATTATGGTTGTATGGATTAATCTAGCTCTGTTTTCAGTATTCCCTTTGACCAAACAGTGGAATCAATTTTTTGAATACAGTCATAACGTGAAGAAGGTACAAGGAAATCAAATGTCAGACAGCAAGTTATGAGTGAAAAGAGTAGCTTTAGATTTACATTCTTGCAGCCATTGCATGATGATTAATCACTTAAAATGAGTAATCACACCCCAGTAAGGAAACAGTATTCCAATTAGACAATCAGAACTTAGTATAGTTACTGAAAGCAGGCATCTGTTCAGAATATAGGAATGTACTGCAGGCCTCATCTGTCCTGGTCTGGCCAACCGGACAATGGAAACTCTTGAATCATGGGTTCTGCATAACTGTTTTTTTTTTTTTTATTAAGAGAGAAATGATTCTCTCAGTTACAGGGGGAAAAAAATCTTTCACTGGTGGTGGAAAATCATCCAGTGTTCCTAGCACCTCTCTCATAACTGTGTGTTATTTGAGAATCATCAGTCTCTCAGCAGCTGTTACCAAAGTCATAACCAGGAGCCCTGCATCTGTATCATCAGCGGTTTCTAGTCTGCTCAAATGTCTAATGCTGCCACATGATGAAATAGAAAACATACAGTATAAATTACATTCCCCACTATTTATCCACAGCAGTGTCAAAGTGACTGGCAGAGGAAAAATCAGCGGAGGATGCAGACAGCTGTACTGTCAGCTGTCAGCTCCTCAATATAAATCAGGTGTTTTATTTGATCATTTTATGCATGGATTTACTACACACATGATAAATGTCTGAACCAACTCGAAAATATTTACCCACGAACATGGAGACAGCATTCAAGATCATTTTTAAAGTGAATGAATGGGGGAAAATGTTGAGAATTACTCATTTAGAATAACTTAAGAGTTTAAATGGAGAGTATTAAACTTAATTGACAAAGGTTTGATCAGATTACATTGAAATGAGAGCTCTTTCTGAGATAGTAAGAACGCAATCCATGCATCAGATGGTCCATTAAAATATCTCGAAGCTCAGTCAGTCAGTCAGAAACTGAGAAGAAGATACATCCCATCATAGAAACATTTCTTAATCTTACACTAGGTTTGTGCTGATTCAATGCCTTCTCCCCAAATGCCCCGTTGAACCAGTTAAAGGGTTAAGTTGAGCATTCTTTAAGGCAAATGGCCAGTATTAGAGATGTAAAGCTGTGTTTTATAACTCACTGCATATGGCTTTTAAAGCAATAATTTGATTTTGCACATTTTTGATGTGATTCAGACTCAAAGCTTACAACAGTTGAAGTCGATGCATGGTGTTTGGCTGAATTACATTGGTAAATCCTGGAGGGACTTGTTAACCTGCACAACAACATGAGCAAAAATAGCATTAACAAACAGGTGTACACTGTTTTTAGTGGTTTATTTTAACTTTTATTTTAGAGGGAGGTCAGTGTAGCCAAGTTCCAAGTTCAGTACCTCAACCTGTATAGTCAAGCTACAGTGATTATTGCAGTTGGTAGGTTTGTCCGGCCTTTAGTGCAGGTCTGCCGCTGCAGCCTCCCATTGAGCTGCTGTAGCTGTAGTTGTCGCGTCAGATAAATGGGACGATAGTCCACTTTATGACAAAACACCTCGCAGCGAAACAGCCGGCTAGTGGGCACACCAGCTGTTCAGTCAGCAACTCACTACTGCGACTAAAAGCTGCATTTGTTCATACTCGAGCAGATGCCGAGGGACAATAACAACAACAAAACAGATACAGATATTTCTAACCAAAGTGTGTTACTATGTTCTGAGTTCATAGAGAACGGTACTAAGGCTGTGGCTGCTGAGAAGTGTGCAGTTATGGTATGTGCATTCACTGGAGATAGAGGAGATTAGAATGTCGATTTCAGGATTGAAATAGTAAATGGGAATTTAAAAAATATATATATTTCTGTCATACTGGGTCAGCAGAGAGATTATCAAATTCAGCCAACCTGCTTGTCACCCTCCATAGTGTAATGTTAGAAAGCAGTCATGCTGTGGTTAGTAGTTACTGTTTACTTTGAAACCACACAGTTAAATGTGTCAGCGAGTGTGTTTCACTTCATTGCTGTTGTCTGAGCATGTGAAGGAAAATATTTTTGATTTATTGGGTATTGTTAGCTTTTTGGTATATCAGATGATTGCATGCTTAGAGGTTGACTTTCTCTTTCCTGTGGTCTTTCTTTCTCCTCACAAACCGTCCTTAACTTTGTACACTCATTGCATCAGCCTGCACAGAGCAAATGACAACAGCTAAAGAGTTGAATATATCTACTACAGAATGCATGCTATTTCACTGATACAATCTGCAGTCGATATGTCTGAAAAGCATAGCCTGACCTTGCTAAAAAATTAGATGCTTGCTGCCTGAATGTTTTCTACAGTTCTATTTTGCTAGTAAAAGATTTGTTACTGGGGTAAAGTACACCGAAACCTGGATTTAACAACTCAGTTGTTTGATTCTTAGGCGCAGCACAATTCACTGGTGTTGTGTGCATCATCTTAAGCTTGTAGTAAAGTATCCCAGACAGAATGAAGCTGAAGAAAGCTTTGGGTTTTGGTTATAGTTTAGGATTAGCTTCAGAGCACAGATCTGCAAACACAATTGGACACTTGATTCCAGTGATTCTAACAGGGATTTTGTGGTTGTCTTGTCTAATAGCACATTTACTACAGTAAACGGCTGCTTAGAGCCACTTTGTTCTCCTGTAAATAAAAAAAGAGTAAGCTGCAGAAATCGTGATCTGTCAAATCACGTCAGCTTTGTGCAGTGATGCCTGCAACATGGGCGGAATCACTTGGGATTTGGGCAACAAAAGAATTTAGGAAACTTGTTTCAGTTAAAGTTCACAGATTGATGAGGAAAAGAGTGAGTGAGAGAGACAGGGAAGAGACTTCATAGAAGAAGGAGAGGAGGAACTTGAAGATCCCTGCAGTCCCCCTGCAGCGAGCAAACACTATGGAAATTCTAATTATCCAGCTCTGCTCTCCCACTGGCTTCATGTTTTCAGTTCTCACTTGCTTCACATCAAGAAACAGATGATTATGGCCTTTCTCCTGTCTGTCTTTAATTTATATTTTATATACACACTGGCAGACCTGCACCTGTGCGCTTTCATTTGTAGTCTCTTTTATATCTTGTGTATCATTTTTTCAGAAGACATTGTCCTGTCTTAAGATGGGATGCTGCTTTTGCGTTTTGCATGTTCAGATATGTGTTGCTGTTACACTGCTGTGACACACATTTATGTCCACTGGGGACAGTGTCACATTCACAATCAACAATTTACTGAAGCAGTAGATTAAATCCAGAAATTGAAATAAATGTCTTAACTCTTGCAGTGTAAACGGTGTTGGTGGTGCAGTGTTTGAATAGAGACAAGCACAACAAGTATTTATATTTTTTGATTTTGTGTGTTAGCTGCTGCTATAGTCGCTGTCTTTCTTTACGCTTTTTGTTCTCCTTTTCCTGCATGCCGGCCTCTCTGTGACTTGCACTTACGCGTCACGTTACTTCATTACAAACTCATCTAGACTTAGTGCCATTGTTTCCATTCTTCTTCCTCTCACGTATTACAGTAAAGCAGTACATGACAACCATTCCTAACTCTGCAGGATCATGTTTAGAACACTCACCCACAGTCTGAAACGCCCGCCATGTGCTGATTTGCAGAATTAGTGTATAGCTAACAAACTGGGGCAATTTTCAGTTAATCAATGACAGAAAACCTAATGCTAACCTAACCTAACCTAATTTTTATTTTTACTTTACTTTACTTGGCAGACGCTTTTATCCAAAGCGACTTACAAGGAGAAGACACCAGCAATTACCATTCGGGTTCTGTAAATTACGAGTTACTACAAACTAAGAGCCCTGATGAGACCCAAACTTGTCAAGAATAAAATCATGCTAGGAATGGTTAGGTGAGATGAGGTGTGATGTGGGTGTATTTCGGCTGGTTGAAAATGAGGCGGGCCGCCGCATTTTGGACCATCTGAAGGGGTTTGATGGTGACTGCAGAAGCTTCAGCCATGAGAGAGTTACAATAGTCGAGCCTTGATATGACCATTGCTTGGACGAGGAGCTGTGCAGCCTGTAGTGAGAGAAAAGACCTAATCTTTTAAATGTTATAGAGAGTGAACCTGCAGGACGTGGAGTTCATGGCTACATGATGGTTCCGACTCAGTTTGTCATCTATCCAAACCCCAAGGCTTTTGCAGACTCCGTAGGTGTTAGGAGCCAATTTGAATTGAGATATTTTGCTGAGGGGAGTTGTTGCCCGGAAATATCAGAATCTCAGTTTTGGATAAGTTCAATTGGAGGTGTCGCTCAGACATCCATGCCGATATGGCCGAGAGACGGGCTGAAATTTTTGTTGAAATAGTGGTATCCTCTGGTGGGAAAGACAGATGGAGCTGATGGAGCCATGGGATTGGATGATGTGACCAAGTGAGCGATTGTATAGTGAGAGTGATTTTTGTAATGTTAGCAGTGCTCATTGTCAACGTGGCTCATGAACAGTGAAGTTATGCCTGTTGTCAGCGCATTGAACACAGTGTTCCGTCTAAAGACAAAGTGTGTGGGGGCAGGTGATTGACAGATGATCCACTTTACATGACGGTGAAATAAAAGATGCTTTTTAACAGTTTAAGCACAACAGAGAATAAATAATAAATACCTGTCAATGAAAATCACTGATGACACAGTTCCTTGTTACTGTGGACTTTATACAGCTGGATTTTATTGACAGATCTGACACATCAGCTCATTTATACGCCACAGCAGAAATGATTCATTTAATCTGAACTAAATAATCAGCTTGTTTTACAGAAACAGAAATGTGGAAATTATTTTTGGCAGTGTGTGAATCTGTAATTCAGGAAACGATGAGTCTATATATACCTGTCTACCATGCTGGAACACCCGGTGAGGCGAGATTGTAAGTGTACACACAGCTCTGAAATGAGTATATGCATTATTTAGGCACAAAAGTGCACACAATTGATAGATAAGGCTCCTGCTGTCTAACTTGCCTTTTTTCTTGGACGTCAGCACCTGATTGTTACTGATTAGGTTGTTGGACTCTAGTTTTCTCTACATGTAAAAATGCAGCAGGACTTCTTCTCTCGTGAGTGATTGATTACTGCGACATGAATGTTGCGTTGTGCTTTCGATCAGTCGATCATCTGCTGAGCTGAATCTGAGATCTTGTTTCCTCTTATCAGTGTAGTTATTAGATGCCGGTTGAAACAGTTTGACTTTTTCATTAAGTACTGCATGTTGACTTTGATGTGTGATTTAACACCACTGTGTTTTTTTTCTCTTAAACTTATATACCAATGGTCCCCAACTGGCATCTGGCCATCTTGACAGAGGTGTATGGGTCCTTGTGGTAGGTTTGTCTTATCTAATTGGGTGAAAGCAGACACACAAGGTTAAATATTAGATCCCACGTTTTGGTAGCAGGCAGAGGTAACTGGTAAAATGTATATCTACAAGAAATCAGACTTCATTTCAGTTGTCAGCTGTCGAGTCTTCGGATCTAACAGCTTATCTTCACTCAAGAGTGAAAAACGGATTGTTCAAAATTCAGTAAAGATGTTTTCAGAGTTGTGTAGACATAATTCACAGTAAGGCCACTAAAACTGTTCTGCTGTGGTTGCTGCAAATAGCTAAATCTGCACATCTGCACAAAAATATAAGAGATGCCCATAAACTCTCTGTAGCCTAAAATACTTGTTGTTCAGCCTTCACACATTAATTAGCCTAATAAATTAACCAAGTTGTTAAAGTATTACAGTCTTAGCTACACAGTGAACAGTTTTTAAGTTAAATATTATTACAAAAAAAATCACACTGACTTATTTTACAGTTATTTTAAACAGTGGCATCATATTTCCTCTGTTATAGCCCAGTTTTACTAAGAATATGGACTTATGAATTATTTATTATTTACTTATTATTAGAGAGATGTTTTTTATCAAAAGCAATGGGGGGAAAAAGTTGCCCAGTAACAGTATGGACCTACACTGGGGAGGACTTGATGTGATGTTGAGGACCTATGTTATATACCATTAAATGCACTTATTTCTTTTTATTTTCTACTATCCTGCTTTGAAAGTGGTTGGGTTGCTATGTAAAATTTAATTATTTGATTTAAAATTGTACAAAGATGATTCCAGAAACACATTTGTAAAAGACTGGGAAAGACAGGGACTGTATGTTAAAAATATATATGACTCTGAAGTGGAAATTACTGCATAACTACACCTTCAAAAACCACTGTCTGTGAACAAGGTTCATCACCACAAATGAAAATGAAAATGAAAACTGTACCATGCTAATAAAAAACTATAAACAAGATTCAAAAATGCCACTACCTTTTTTTTGTCCAAGATCATTTAAGATAGATTGAGGCTCCAAAAGACTGAGTGAAAAATAGACTGAAGTCAAAAACTGACCTTTGGTCTCATGAGTCAAAATTTGAACCATGGATAAAAATAAAAATCATGGACACCACAGAAGACCATCTGATAGAGAAGGGGGAATACCCATCTTATCATTGTACCGTTGAAAAACCACCACCCGTGATAGTGGTTCAGAAACTGAGCCTGAAGCCAAACACTGTTGGGCTGTGTTCAGGGACAGTACAGAGTAGAGACCTACAGAGTAGGTCTTCAAAAGTGTACAGAGCCCAATATCGTTAAGTGTGGTATGGGGGTGCATTAGTGCACACTCACTGGGTTTAGAGTCCATCGGGGCGTCACACACAATGGTTTGTGGGGTTTTGTGTAAAGGGTCCATGTGTCACCTGAAGAACTGGTGTAAAATATTACTGCAGTGTGTTCTGGAGGAGGGTGTCCTTGCACTATGTGTACCATGTGGACCTAAAGGCATGCCCAGTATTCATCTGTGTAAGGTTGTCAGGGTGCAGAGCAGCTTCAAAAACACATTCTTTTTGCAGCCTGCCTCTGAAACCCAGTTTGTGACCTGCTGGAAAATGTTATACCTGTGACATTTGATGTAGAAATAATAGTTTATTAGCTGCACTCAGAAAGGGCCTGATATTGACAGACTGCTAGAACTGATTCTACAGCTCTTTCTCCCCTCGCCTGTTTCTGCTCCTCCATCCTCATTCATTTCCTCCCTTCTCTTGTCTGCAGTTTGCTAGAGCTGACTAAGCCTCTCTCTGCAGTGGTGTGCGTGTGTGAGTGTGTGTATATATGTGTGTGAATGAGGTCATCAGTGTGTATATCAGCTATGCACATTGTGTCTCTGTGTTGGATGAATGATTAGCTTCTGATTAGATATGCTGTCCTGTTCTGTGGTGGAGGGACTGCAGTATCCTCCTACAGCGCTGCTCAGTCTCATTCAGGGAGTTGCATACATACGTATAGTTTCTATCCACTCGCGCACACACACACACACACACACGCACGCGCTCTACTGCAAGACTCACACATAAATGTACCACTTCCTCTCATGCGCCGAAAGGGGAAACTTCATTCATGTCAGATACACAGAAACACACTTTTACTTCCTGAACATTACCCATTAGGACTAGACTGATACACCCAACCTTAATCAACCTCTTATTAAAGCACGTATTAAAGACAGGTCGTCCACCTCTGAGGTACAGTGTATTCGACTGTCACTGCCTGAAAGCACTGACAGTCATTCCTGTAATTGCTAAGTAATGTTTCTTTGATATTAATTTGCATTTATGGGGGAAATGGCAATAGTGGTTTCATCATTCTGGGTTTAAGTGGACAGCTTTTGTGAGTCAGGATGATGTAAATGAGGTTTTTGTAGGCTGCAGAAATAAAGTCAGTTCATAAAGTCAGTTTACAGCTGACTAATAAATAGTTTCATTTTGGAAATATTGGACAAAGACAAGGAAACAGTGCTTTCTGTAAGGACTATTTTCAGCCACTGATTCATCTGATACTCTAGTGAGTAGTTCTACCACATAATTAATACATTTCTGATTAGAGAAGCCTGATATCCCCAGCTAGATTCCACAGATGCTGTGAGTATCTTATATACATACAATTGGGCTTCTATAGGCCCTTTAGTTAATGTTGCTGTAGGTGGGTATATATACTGAATGACTGCACGTAGAGATGCATCCTAGTTTTCAAAATAATTCCACCGGTCTGTGATTCAAATTGAAACTGACAATATGTAGCTACTCTCAGTTGAAATAAGTCACTAACATTCAGACATATTTGCGCTCGAAGGGGAAAAAAATGCAGTCACTGCTGAGCCTGTTCTGTCTGTTTCCAGTTTCAATACTGTGACACCCAGGAACACACACACAAACAAAAATAACTCAGTCAGCAGTGCATCACAGCCTGTATCACTAAAATACACATATAATAAGAAAAGGTAAATTTGGAATTTACATTAAGCAGCATTCTATCATAGTCTCATTTATACTGCCCATTCAAGGCTGGATTATTGTGCAATTGTTTTACCACGCCATCCTGTACAAAACATGTAATTCCAACTCATTGTTAACCCAACTTTACGCTGCCATTTGAGGTAGTGATATTGGCATTAATGCAGTTTTAATAAGAGCTAATGGATGAACGCCAATCATTGCTGTGTGGCTCCTTCATTCCTGTCTGTATAGGAGGTTTTACACAGCTTCAGGTTTTGGAGATGAAGGGATGTGACGTTTTGATTTGGTTTCATTTCAGAAACCAGCTCCTAGTGTTGTCTTTGTTGTGATACTGTTCCAGTTCCATTTCTTTCATTGCAGTGAGCAATGCCAGTGGAAATTCATTTCCTCTTTTAACCTAAGGGAAGTAATTTGCACTAAGACAGACAGACACATTCTTAGAATCAGTTCTCAGTTTGCTGTGATATGCAGTGCACATGAAGTCCATAAATCTACTTGGATTTCACATAAAAAAGCTCAGTATCATTGCCGATCTTACAGAGACAGGTGATATTATACAGTATGTGGCTGTGGGCCCCTGCTGCTCTTGTAAAATTATCTCACATGTCTCCAGAAGGAGTGTGAATGTGTATGAGTGCAGAAACAGGAAGCAGAGCACTGCTGCAGAAGGGATCTCTGCAGGAAAAACTGTGATTTCTCACAGCTTCCAGAGCCTGTGCAGTGTTGCCGTCCCCACCTGAGCCGCCATGCTGCGAACTTAATTGAGAAAGCAAGTTAATGTGAGCAGTTGAACATCACTTCCTCTGATCTGCAGAGGGTCGGCTGAGTTGCGTGTGTGTGTCTGTTTGGGTAGTTGTGAGAAAAGGGGGAAGATAAGATGAAACTGTGCTGCTCTGACAACAGTCATCATGCATACCTGATGCTGACACTGCCACAGAAATGAGTGGCCTCAGGCCTGCCCAGCAGATACACATGCACAGTCTGCAGGGCCTGTTTTTCCCTCTTTTCAGGCCAAGGCTCAGTTATCGATGCTTTTCAGGTCCCGTAGCCATTTGTAGAACAGAATCTTATTTCAGTATCTTCAGCTTTTATTCATAACACTTCTGTTAAACACACAGAGACATGGCTGTGTACATGCTTGATACACTACCACTCTGTATCACTTGGTAGCTCTTAACATGTTATCAGATGTTTGTTTTAGATAGATGACAGATTATCTTTATTAACTAAGTCCCATGTATCTAATGTCTGCTGGTGCATTTATTTATTTATGTGATTATGTGAAAATCTGTCAGGATACAATAAAGGCCAAGTTAATGCAGAACAATTTCCACCGGCTATGACAAACATTTGAGTTTACATCTGGTCTTAATGTATCCTTGTTGCTTCCGCTCTGTTGGCTTGTGATCAGGTCTCTGTATTTAAATTAAGTTGTCAGAGTTGAACAAAGGAGGCTTGTTTAGCCTTTATGCGAGATTTGAACTTGGGTGGACCTCTAAGAATATGACCAAAAAGTTCAGTCAGTGCAACAGCAGTATGGTCTGCATGCACACCGTAGAAACCTAGATTACCATGCATCTTCTTATTTGCACAAAGGAAGCATATTAATCTTAGCTGTAAATGGGCTGTAATATGAATTCAAGTTCCTGAATATCTTGATCATGACAGGGATGCAAATGTGTCACGTTTTGTTGAAAATGTGATGCTTATCTTCATCATTTTCTGGTAATACAAACGCTGTCAGTCGTTTGGACCCTAAGCAGTTTGCACTAAATCCCTGTATCAAATTCCCACCACAGGTTTGTAACACAGGGTTTTTGTTAAAAAGTTTTCACTCTCCAGACCTAAACTGAAATCACATGGAGTGACACAGAGTCATAGAAGCTGTGTAACAGGCTTGAACAATCCAACAAAGTAAAAGTTTTTACAATTTATGTTTTCTGATACATCCATTTGGATCTGTGTGTTCTTTAAAATCCTGTGTGGACTTGAACCATGAATCTGTATTCTTTAACTGGTTCTGTTTCTAGTGGTCTGCCCCGACAGATCTCACTTGATGCTGTCTGTTTAGTTTCCATGTCTTATATCCAGCCACTGGCTCTCTAAAGTGCAGTGGTGCTGAATCAATAGTGCAGTGAGCCAGGCTGCACCCACAGACTCCTCTGTAGCATGCACTCCTCTGAAAATCAGACTGTAATGTGTTTCAGTTAGCTGACAGGACTCTGGTAGGCGTGGGAATGGTGTGTTGTTTTTTTTTTTTTATCACTCATGGATTGCATTCCTAATCATCCCTTCTCTTTGCCTCTCAGGCAGCTCTGATCCCTCTCCACCACCTATCTGAAAGGAATCTGTAGCTCTTATCATCAACCACCAAAGAGTATTTTCATTCACTCAGTCACCTCACTGTCCTTGTCACACATGTTTGCCCTTGATCAGATGAATTAACTCCTCAGTCAAGGTAGCTGCAGTTTGTAGATGGTTTGTAGTACAGTGAGCTGGCTGTTGGTCACCTGCATGCCAGATGCAGCTGTATGGAGCCTGTGGGAGCCATTCACGCTACGGGGCTTTGCATTTTGACACCAGTCACTGCAAGGATAGCATTAATCAGAGAGCGTGTTTTGTTGGAGGTCATGGGGGAAAGTGGCAGATTCCACATACTTCGTGGGATGATCCTCCATAAAATATATCTCTGGGTAATTGTCTCCATGCATGCCTCAGTTGGTCTTCCAGCTGATGTTGCTGTGCCGGCTGTTAAATTCTTAATATGCCCTTTTGTGGTCTGCTTTCAACAGCTATCACCTTCAAGCCTCTATTCCTAATGAGGGTGTCTCTGCTTTGATTTTCAAGGCAGCTCAGCAGAGAGAGAAAAGGAATTAATGCAGTTTTAGGAAGAGCTGATGGAGGAGCGTTAGTCATTGCTGTGTGGATCCTTCATTACTTTGCTGATTCTCTGCAGTGCTGTCAGGCCCACTAACCCCTATCCTACAGGGGTGAGGTCAGCCAGAGGGCTCATAAATGGGTAAACAGAGAACTGTCGGCACCAGGACAAGTAGTAGCAAAGCAGAACAAGACTATGGTGATTTTGGGTGTTTTTGATTGGAGCTTTGCACAGACTGCCAGGCTGTGCCAACATGCATATTCATATCTGTTTCATTTTCACATATTTTTGCAGCAGAAATGTCTCTGTCATTTAACAAGTTAGTTTAAGTAAAACTTTAAAACCTTATTCTAATGTGCACTTTATTACACTTTGACATCTCAAAAAGGTTTTCTTTTTCCAATAGCAACTGGACTTGTTTAAGTTCCTTGACTACGTTTCACCCTTCCATTCCAGAGG
>JAUBNQ010000003.1:17353209-17367040 GCA_032353495.1 Ctenopoma kingsleyae | reverse complement strand
GTCATCACAATACCATTGCGAGCAGATAGTGGTGATTGAAAATGAAGCTGTGTGTGTGTGTGTGTGTGTGTGTGTGTCTGTCTGTGTGTGTGTATTAGTGTCTGCGATGAAGAGATGAGGCAGCACAGCAGCCCGTCGAGGGCAAAACACACTGTGAAACAACCCAAAGTGTGGAGAGACATTTAAAGATGAGGAATGATGACATGAACATGCCGTCAGGAAATCAATCTGCAGCGTTTTTCTATCTGTTGCTACTATCATTTGATTAGTGCAGAATCCGTGAGGGTGGATTTTTAAAAATAAACCTTACTTCAGTAAAGTTCCAACATGTGGACAGGAGAAGCTTCTGTGATGCTACATAAATCTCTTAAATGAGCTTTTTCGTTCTGCAGATATGTGTGACTTTAACATGAGCTTTCATTATTTTATTTAGATGTATTCATGTTCTCAGTGGTTTGCTATCCATACTGTAGCTGTCCTACCTGTTACCTTTCACTCTGAGGTATAAGTCGGAGGCATCTATATGTTGTTTTTTTTCTGTTCTGCAGCTCAGAATTACAGCAGGCATAATGCAACACAACTGTGTGTCTTGTTACTTCACATCCATACGTTCCTCTGTGTTGTGATTTGAATCACAATGTGGAGAAGAACATTCATCTGCTGTCGTCCTGTGCCGAGCTGCGGGGGTCAGTAAAATAAGCCTCGATGTGCCCGTTTGAAAGCTTAAAGGCTCAGATAGAATAAAAAGGAAACAGCTGAAATGTCAGTAGTCTTCTTGTGGTGTGTGTGTGTGTGTGTGTGTGGGTGCGTGCATACATTCAGAGGTTGCAGATCTTAGCGGGTCGCTCTGTGTGGCCTTGGTGTGCGTCGGGGGCCTGGCTCTCTGTGTGACTCGAGAGAGAAAAGCTCCATCAGGTGGATTCACTGGGAAATGACTCAGTAACTGTTCTCAGCACAGCAGCGGGTCCTTCTACCCAAGCCTATCTTTTCTTTTTCTTTTCTTAAAGGTAGGACAAACAGTTTTAACTTAATAAAATGGAACAAACAAACGTTCTGTGACAAAATGTAACAATGGACGACACGTGTACATAAAGAGTCACCAGCCACAGAGATCAAGAAGCAGTGGTGCGTTTGATGCTGCTGGTTTATTTCAGCACATACAGCATCTGTCCGCTGTGATGTTCAGCTGTTCAGTCTGCACGTCCCGTGACTCAACGATCAGCTCGGTGACCTAGCTGCGCATGCTGTGAATGGAATTTAGCAGTTTTCCCTGAAAGCAGCTTCTTGTATTGGGTTTTGAACCCACCTGTAGCATGTGAGTACGAGCTGTATGAATGTGGACTGCTCGTATCTGTTTACTGCTGAACTTTCTGTGGCAGTTAAGGATGAACGCTGAGTGAACCAGCAGACACAGGAAAGATTCAGGCCTCTGTCCTGTTGGCGATTGCTGCTCGTTTAGCTCCACGAAACTATGATGGATGTCTGTGATGTTCTGGCGGTCAGCAGCCAGATTCCAGACAGTTATTTCTGTGCAGAGAAGCTGCTCGACAGCACATTTGGAAGGAAGCTGTGTTGATCTTTCTTGTATCTTATCTCTGTTGGTTTAATGACTCAAGCGGGTCATTGAACTTAATGGCTTTAAAGACGTAACAGTGAGATGACGTGGATGTTTGAATTATTTGTGGCTGCAGAAGAGTAGAAAGATGGTGTCACTTAGCCGGGTGACGTGACTGCTCCAGTTATGTTTGTTTGTTTGGTGTGGTCAGATTTAACTATAATTATGTCTATTTAACCTTCCTCTCATAGCGTCAACATGATTTCTATGTTTCTGCCCGTACCCCACCTGAACCCTCGGGTACCAACAGGTTCAGCTCAGATATCCACCTCTACTCAGGACTGCCTGTTCCAAAATCCCTTCTTCATGCTGTCAATGTATTTGCATGTAACCATATTGTTGATTTAAATATGTTGTAGCCTTTTCCTGATTTTACACATCAAACAGATTTTAATATTATAAAAAAAAATAACCTGAGTAAATAACAAATGGACGGGAAACCCAGCCAACAGGCTCCTGCAGGTTGGGGGGTTTCAACAGAGTAGAGTGAGTGTGCTGGAAGGTTTCCGTTTTTTGAGGATGAAGAGGATGAGAGTAGAATTAGGTGTCTTAATATGTCGGAAGAGAGACGCAGAAGGAGCAGCAAATGTGCAGACAGATGATGATTAAAGCTGGATGAGGGAGCAGGGTTAGGGTGAAGTCTGGGCTGTGTGAATTAATCCAGATGGAAGATAAATGAACGATGAACACACAGCTAAGTGGAGATTCTGCAGAAGAACAGATGCTGGAGATGGTCGACTTACACATTAGAGTCATGGTCCCACAGTCACATGACCATTATACTTAGCTCTGTCTGTAGCATCCCAGTGTTGTTAATCCAGAATAAATGTTTCCTGTGTACCAACAGTGCTGGACCTAAAGGAGATAACATCTATGAGTGGAGGTCGACCATCCTGGGCCCTCCGGGCTCCGTGTACGAGGGGGGAGTGTTCTTCCTGGACATCGCCTTCACACCAGACTACCCCTTCAAACCACCCAAGGTGATTTGACTGTGGTTTGAAGTTGTGAGCATCCTGCAGAGCCTGTTTGGTTTAATCACGCGGGCTGTCACTTTCATATTTTCCACTAGAGGGCACACTTGACTCATGGAAATCACCAAATCACTTCTAATCTTTATTGTTCAGCCTTTTCAAATACAGAAAATCCCTGTCATACCAAACTGAACTTAAAAATGTAGAAATTTACTATAAGTTCACATTTTCAAACAATTATACTTCATAAACAGCATTAAAAATGTTGTAATAGATAATGGAAAGTGCTGTTCAGATAAGATCTGAGGTGATACTTCCAGTTTGCCTGATAGAAACATTATAAAACAGTAATTCTTTCCATGGAGTTTGGTGTACAAGAGACAACGTGTATGAAAGGTGTGGATTATACTCACTCTTCCTGTTTTGTGTTTCCAGGTGACGTTCCGTACGAGGATCTACCACTGTAACATCAACAGTCAGGGGGTGATCTGTCTGGACATCCTGAAGGACAACTGGAGTCCTGCCCTCACCATCTCCAAGGTCCTACTGTCCATCTGCTCCCTGCTCACTGACTGCAACCCTGGTGAGAGCTACACACAAAAGCTTAGTTAGACCCACACCAAGAAAGGTTTTCTGCATAAATTGATCAGGAAACATGATCTGATCTTCAACAAACAAAATATTTCCTTCATGTCTTCATTAAACATACATAGTGATGGTGGAAAAAGTACGTGAAACAGTGTTTTAATAAGGGCTTCCTGTAGCTGTGGATTTGACCTGCACAATGTCCAGGAGGAACTTTAGGACCATTCTCCCTCACAGAACGTCTTCAGCTCAGACAGATTCTTAGGACGACTGCTGTGAACGGTTTCCTTGAGGTCATAACACAGCATCTCCGTTGGGTTGAGGTCTGGGCGCTGACTGGATCCCCTGCTTTATGTCTCCAAAGTCTTTCTGTAGTAGACTTACTTGTGATGTTTAGGGTCATTTTCCAGCTGCATCACCAGCTTCTTCTCAGCACATTATCCTGTAATAATAATAATAATAATAATTGCTAGTTGTCAGTGTTTTGTCCAAGGACATCTCAACATGTAGCATGACTGGGAATCAAACCACTCACCCTCTGGTTTGAAGAAAACTGCTCTACCCACTGAGCTATCATGCCACCTCAGCTTTGGGAATTAATTTTCCCTTCCATGATATCAAGCTGTCTATGTCCAGAAGCAGCAAAGCAGCCCCATATCATGATCATCCTTCTACCATACGTCACTGTTGGGGTCCAAAGTGTTTGAGGTTATTGCTGCTAAAAGTGGTTCAATCAGTTACTGAAATACTGTTTGTCTTACTTTTTTCACCATCACTCTGTTTAATATCTGTGTTCAGTAAAGACACGAATGGTATTTTATGATTCTGATTTTTATGATTTATTTTTTAGAATGATATTTGATAAAGTTCTGTAGGTTTGTCTTTTTGTTCATGCCTAGGAATGATTTCTAAAGATCTGATTAAAATTAGCCTTTTAGTCTACTCTGGCACATTTACAGTGATGTTGATTAATATGTGGTGTCTCTGTCAAATAAAATAGAATAGAAGGTAAGACAAAATAGAATTTGAAAAAGCAGCACATGTATTGTATAAAGTTAATATTTAGAATAAATATTTAACACAGTTGGACAATGGAGGAAAAGTGTCGGTGAACAATATGTGCAATCTGCAGGTAGTACTGTAAGTACAGACTGCATCTGACAGAACCAAATCCAGAAGAATGAGTTTGTTGTTGTGTGTTACAGCCGACCCTCTGGTGGGAAGCATCGCCACACAGTACACGACAAACAGACCTGAACACGACAGGATAGCCAAACAGTGGACCAAACGCTACGCCACATAATCACCACAGCAGCTGCTGCTGGGCTGCTTGGGGCGACTGGAAGATGTAGGGGTGTCAACTTGGGTGGGTGGGTGTTTGGGTGGGACTGATTGGGGTGAGGGCTTCCATCAGAGGAAGCGGGGCAGGTGGAGCGGTGGGTGGATTTTTATCTGGAATACTGAAGTCTTAACTCCTGATGTTTGGTTGGTTGTATTTTTTCTAAGTTATCTCCGGCCCGAATATACTCCAATCTGGCAAAAATGCTTTTAGTGTTTTCTTTTTTTTTAAATTAAATTTGTGCTTGAAGACATTAATACTAAACTGCTAGATGAACTGTGTCAGAGTATGATTCCCAGTCAGTGTAAACTCCCAGACGTATTAAAAGTTCCAGTTGGTGTTTGCTTCCCCTCCAAACTCCTGCTCTTTGAAAAGCTGTTTTACACATGTAGACATATTTAGACCTGGATGGACGATGGTTGTGATTTGTGTTCTGTACTGATAAAAAGCTGTTCTGTTTCTACCTTAAACAATTAAACATGACCGAGTAAAACACCTGACCTGATTTGATCATTTCAAACACCTTAAAAAAAAACAGATTCCAGAGGTTTTATTATGAAGAGGCTACATTTTATTCAGTGCATCTTAAAAACAGAATCACTTCGGGTCGCTGTTCTACTAGCAGCACATGAAATGTTATAAACAAGGACACGGATAACAGTGCAGATCACGTCTCTCCGTAATCAGAAGTCAAGGAATGTTGCTCATTAATGTGACAAAAATAAATTAGTTAAAAAATAAATATTCCTCTGAACGTGTATATTTCTACTGCTGAAAAGACTGCCACACACAAAACACAGCTTTTACTAGCAGCCTACTGGATTATACAGGAGTGCAACTAATGCCAAACAGACATTATGAAATCAGTACCATGAGTATTATTGCTGCCAGTCCAGGAGGATAAGTGATCTATACATCAGGTGGGAAATGACACTTGAGGTGCAAGACTCCTATTTGAAAATACTGTTAAGTCTGCAGCATGCATGAGAATATACTTCAGAGGTCGACATGTGGAACCAGCGTTTCTAGGCCTGTGTCAGATTTCTGAAGTCTGGGACTACGGATGGAAACTAGCATTTTGCTAAATCCAGCGTATTTACAACTTTAATGTACGTACATTAATATGCATTTTCCCATCCAAATAAACTAAACTGAAGTGTGTCTTAGTAACACAGTCACATGTTTGAGGAATAGGGCTGTGATGTCTGCAGCCCTGCACTGAGATGTACTCACCGCCACGGTAAAGTGTACATGTGGGCACAGGAATAAAACACTGAACTTATCCTTTAGCTTGGACTGATGCACACATTTCATCAACTCAAATGTGGAAACTTAGGAGAGCTGTGTTTGGGTTATGTTTTATCTTTGGTTCTAAAGTGCTTGACCATGCTACATCAGGAGCTGACTGACTGCACACTGTACAGAAGAACTTAGCTTCACTGGCTTCAGTTACTACATGTGGTTTGTGACTGACACGTTTGTTTTGGTGTCAACAATGAATGTTTTTAACGTCTTTCTCAGAGAGATGTATAAGGTCAAGAGTGTTAAGGATGAAGCTGGTGCCAGGAGTTAGCTTAGCTACATTTCATTACCACTCTGGAGCTGGTACTAAATTAAGTTCCAGGAACTTGCAGACAGAGGGGCTAATTATGTTTAGAAACCCTGCCCCAACCTGAATGTAATTTCAAAATTTAAGCTTGAACTCTCAAGTACTGGTGAGTCCTGTCAGGTTTGTTCTGGGGATGTTCTCGCTGGAACTATCCATCCATTACCCACCTATTCTGTAGAAGGTGCAGTGAGGCTGGAGCCAAACCAAGCTGACACTGGGCCATATACCAATGTCAGCTGGGACTGACAACAGGTGTTGGTGACTGTATAAGCACAGTGCCCAAACCTGGCAACCTCACAACCAGCTTCCGCAAAGTTTCACACAACTGTTGTCTGCCAAGAAATAGTTGTAAAATGGAACTCCTCCAACAATCACTTTTGTTTTCTGAAGTCTTGCTGTCACATGGTTTGAGCTAACTTGTTATTCGTTCCAGTCTAACGACCTCTAAAGATTCATGTGTCAGTTGTACATGTATGTTTGTGTGCAGATTGAACAAACGGGAAAAACATAATTAAATAAATGAGCTTCAGTGGTGTTGGACAGATGTACCTCGCCTTCAGCTTCTAGTCCTTATGCTAAATTATACTGAACACACCCTGAGCCAGCACTGTAATTAACACACAGACATAATATTGCTTTACTCTACATCTTTGCATGTCACTTTCTACAAGCCAACAAGTGTACTGCCCAAAATGTTCAACCATGGTCATGTTAAGTGAATGAATGTATATAAAATAGTGAAATCTACACAGTAGCAACAAAAGTCATGTTGCTAAGCTAAAGACTTATCCATGATGTCCTGGTGGTTGTTCCCACATCCCATACAGGTGTATGCAGTCCTATTATTAAGAGGCTCGGGGAGGAGTGAGTTTCACATGTCATTGGACGAGGTGCCCTTGCTTTTGCGTCCCGGAAGAGGGAAGGAAGATTTGCTCTGAGGCTGTGTAAGGCGGCTGGTCAGCTGGGTGAAAGGCTCGATGAGGGAGTTGCGTTCGGCGACGCTCACCTCCCACAGCTTCACCTTCTCACCTCGCGCCCACTGCTGCGCCACCTCTTGGTCCACCTGACGATGATCCCGCAGGTCCGTCTTATTCCCCAGCACGATGACTGTCACCTGAGAACACAAAAGAGAGTTCAAACTACTGAGGGCCAAAAATTTGTTTGACAGAATGTTGCCTATGTCTTACATGACTTTCAGCATAGTGTAGCTGTGTGCTGATAAACGATGCAACAACACAATTTGGAATGAAGCGGAGTGAAGACGTTTGCAGCCACACCTCTTTCTTATCTCTGGATTTGTCTATTTCCTTCTTCAGAACGTCCACCTTCTTGAAAGAGTCCAAGCTGTCAATGCTGTAGACCAGCACAAAGCCATCCGCCACTGAGTAGTAATGCTTGGGGAGGTCTTGTCCTTCGTGGAGGCCCTTGGTGTCATAGAGCCTCAACTGCTCCTTTACACCACGGTCAGTTTCCACCGATGCCACATACACATCCTCCTGTGTTTCATTGGACTCTGAGCCTGGAAAACACAACAAATTGAGACCTTTTACCAGATATAAACACACTGATAAAACACATACCATGCAATTAAATAGTAAAATGATCATGACATGAGAGGAAGTGAACAGCATCATGAAGTATGAACATGCCTCATATAATAGCAACTGTATTCTAAAAATAGAAGCGTGGCTGTAATTTGTCAGTTAACTGAGGTGTTCAATGTCCAGTTGATTGGGTTGGGTAATCTCATTTTAAGCCAGACAAGATTATTTTCCCATGACACTTCAGGTGTATTTCTTACCTACAGTGTGGTTTCCATACAGCAACTGTTCCAAAATGGCAGTTTTCCCAACTGCTGCTTGACCACACACCACTACTTTACAGCCTTTCCCCATGTCGAGCCTACAACGCATGAACGCAACACGTCACATTTGTTACAGTCTCAACAAAGTCTACTAGACTATGTTAGAAATGCTACAAATACATCATCACGTTCAACAGTTTGGCTAAAAGCCCAAATTCAGATTTAATCCATCTGTTATCGTATCACTGGATCGCTGTTACAGCGTTTTGTTGTTTAGCCTAGCTGGTTTAGCTTAGCAGATTAGCCAAAGTAAGTAATTCTGCGCCATGCAAAGACAAGAAAACAAGTCCAGTCTAATGCACTCTTTATTAAGTTTTTAAGTTGAAGTTCCTCACCCGAATTAGTAGTATAACTAGCTGTCTGTCAAGTCTTTAAATGAAACCAGCATCACCGCAGGAACATTCATACTGCTCTGCTAGCGCTACAGTTATCTTGTCATTGCGCATGCGTGACAGATGATCACTTCACTAACGTCACAACAACAACGATAATAATAATAATAATAATAATAATAATAATAATAATAATAATAATAATAATATACTAAGTGGTATTTCCTACAGACAAACCAATCCCAACTTCACTAGTATTTCCACTGAACTTCTTCTGTCTCTAGACTTGACTGTGTGGACATATTATGTTTTCAAACGTAATATATTTGAAATAGAGAACTCGATTGAAATTACAAATGAACACAAAAACACTGTCAAAAATTCATAGTTCAAGACTACATTTCCCATGAGCGCACCAACGGAAGTACGTGACTGTAGTTTTCATAAGGCATGCTGGGTACTTGCCCTCTCTCTTTCCGGCTGGTACGCCATCATGTAAGCGAGTTTTTCTGTGATTTTGTGCAATATACAATCCATTAAAATCATCCTTGTTATATTTTCATCTGCCTTTTCGAGTTAGCACATTATTTAGCGACATATTGAGGATCAGTGCGAGTTGATTATTTTTTGATTAACATTGTTAGAAACACTGATTATATCCCCTATTTAAACGGTGTTGAGGGGTATTTTGTCCGGTAGCCACAGACTCCGGTGGCCGCTTTAGAAAGCTAATAAGTTGTCATATTTGAGTAAAATTAAGAGTTTTAGCTTGTTAATCCATTTGAAGCCGATATATGAAATTAGTTAATTATGTGGTAATGCTAGCAACATTCCGGTGAAGTTAGGAGTAATGAGCTACATGGCTAGCATTAGCATGCTAGCTTTACGTCCAGGCGGCTTCTAATACTGTACTAGTACTCACTTGTTTTTTTATTGTGTAATTGTGATTTATGTTTGGGTTGTCATGGAATGTGTTGTATGTGTATTGACACCAGTTAAGGCAACTAAATTGCGTTGTGATATTATTGCTGTCTTGAAGCAGTGAATGGAATGGCCTCGCGATTTTCAGTGTCTTCAGCCATGTGTCATTACAGTCACAGATACAGGTTTCAAATTGATTTCCATCTAAGAGTTGGCACATTCACTTTTTACACCCAGCACTACATCCATCCTGTGTTGCGTAGACAGAACTTGCAGGCTGTTGGACAACACAGGACAGTACTGTTGTACAGATGCTGGCTACATGTTCAACATTAATCTTACGAGTTGAAATTCTTATTTGTATCACTTGTTAGACCCAACAATCTGGTACTTGACACCGTAGACATGCTAACCTTTAAGATTTTCTTTTCCACAGATAAGTCAACATGGGAGCATATAAGTATATGCAGGAGTTATGGCGCAAGAAGCAGTCCGATGTGATGCGCTTCCTGCTCCGCGTCCGCTGCTGGCAGTACCGTCAGCTGTCCAACCTTCACCGTGCTCCTAGACCCACCAGACCTGACAAGGCTCGTAGGCTGGGCTACAAGGCCAAGCAGGGTGAGTTCATTTAGAATTGTCAACTGAGCACTTGTGATCTGCTACATCTTGTTTTGGTAATCGTGTTTTTGATTTTAAACAGGCTACGTCGTCTACCGTGTCCGTGTGCGCCGTGGAGGCCGCAAACGCCCTGTGCCCAAGGGTGCTACCTATGGCAAGCCAGTTCACCATGGCGTCAACCAGATCAAGTTTGCCCGCAGTTTGCAGTCTACTGCTGAGGTATGTCCATGATTGCAAAATATTTCCATTGCTTTAAAACTACGAGTGGCTCGTTGGTCATGATTAATATTAATAGTCCTTGGGGAAAGCCTGTTACTGACGACAACAAATCAGTGTTCTGTCACAGTAATTCAAAGGTATCATCCAACACCACAGATTACCTGTATACCTGATCTGTTTTCACAATATGTTAAGACTACATACCACCTCCTCTACAGCACGCACAGGGCCCTATTCTATGTTTGGTTTTGTTTGTAGCTGCATCTTTGAATTGTTTTCTTACAAAAGTCTAAAATCCAAAGTGATTATGTTTGATATCAAATGGAAAAAAACTGCCAATTGTCAAAATACAAAAGCAAGAGTTTGTGAACATTAGGTACTTTTATGAAAAATGCCTTTTTTGTTCATCTTTTTTGATGCTGTCTTTAAAATTTAGTCTTAGTCATTTGTGTTCAGATTGCTAGGTTGCAGTTTAAGTGGTAACTTGCAGGAAAAAAAAAACCAAACTCCAGCAGGTCAGTTTAGCTGCTTACCAGCCAGCAGGCATCACTGTTCAAGCATGGCGAGGCCCAGCAGCGCTACTGGAGCTGCATGTTATAAAACATGAACAATACAAAAACAAGGAGCTTCAGCCCAGTATAGTATTGCTCATAAAAATGTCAATTTGATTTTGTTGTGTTCATATGGTCAGTTGAAGCCATTTTACTGTTAGCTGATCAATAAAACAAAGCTTAAGACAGAACCTTGTTCTGGATAATTCTGGCATTATGACAAAACCAATTCTTAACCAATTGAAAATATGCTTTACATTAATATTTAATGTAAATCCTACAGGTATATAAACCAGTGCCTTTCTTACTATGCAGAGTCAAAAAGTAAATGTGTATCTCAGCACAACATTGTCAAATCACATGATCAGCACTGGGAGAATTAATGATGTTACTGGTTGTCTGCACTTCTTGGTACCAGCTCTGAGGATTATTTCTGTATATGCTGGCTTAGTGATAGGAATTACTCACAACTGGAATTCAACAATTACTAATGTGTTACTAGGTCAGACATACCTACTGGTAAAAGTGTCACTTGTATCTGTTTGTAATTGGTTGTCATGATTGTGTTCATTTTTGTTGGTGGACCTTGGTCAGAAAGAGGGTGGATCTCTGAACTGAACACAACAGAAGCTGTTTGTACCTGTGGGCAGGCACAAATATAGAAGTCATGTTTTGGGGGGTACATTAAAGTTCTGGCTAAATAGGTGTAATTGCAGTTTAAAATGTGTACTCCAAATAGACAGTACTCAAACGTCAGCTTCTTGAATGATCAGGGGGACTGATGTTTGAACCTGTAGGTCTTCCTCAGGGTAAAGCCAGAGGGCCATACTAGAAAAGTACCACTCATACAAAACAGCATCTGTCTCAAGTTGGGTTTAGACAGAAGTAGGAAGCCCGATCCATCCAAGTTGTTTGAGCTTTAAATTGGACATCTGCAGATTTTTTTGCTCAATTTGTTGTGGATGCCATCAAACCCTGCAACAGCAGCTGCTGATTCATAAAGATTAATGAAGTATCAGTTATGTGGTGCTCAACAGTAGATTATAGGCTTTGATTTGAAGTAACCTGCCGACTTTGACCATGTATCCCCCAGTAATGAGCCTGGTTCTTATAAACCTTAGAGATGAACCTTATTTCGGGTTTCTCTTGTATAGCAACAGCCCTATGTTCCATCTATGGGGGAGCAAAGTGGGGGAGATTTTAAAACCTGACTCATTCTGTTGTTCAGGACTAAAGGGAATATTTATGAAAACATTGGTAGAAGTCTCATTAGATCACATTAGTGTATTTACCTAAATAGACAAGTTTAACATTCTCACAGAACCTAAAGGCTAAAGAGCTGAATGTGTTTCCTGTAGCAAACATGCTCCCTCTGCTGGATTATCCACTGATAGGTTTTGTTGTTCTTGCATTCATGTAATGTTGATTAGCAGAATGGTGAACATGAGAATGTTGTCTTTAGTTCACTGCAGTGACCTTTAAAGGATTTGTGTTGCTGCCACTGGGAGTCACCAAAGCTCTAAGCAGTTTTTGCATCTGCAGTGTTGGGTTGTTTATTTTTGTAATTATTACACAGGATGAATTTTATACTGATCTGACAAGTGAGAATCACTTTTTTTTTTCTTTCTTTTTTTTCCCCCTTCGTAGGAGCGTGCTGGGCGTCACTGTGGAGCCCTGCGTGTCCTGAACTCCTACTGGGTGGGCGAGGACTCCACCTACAAATTCTTTGAGGTGATTCTGATCGACCCATTCCACAAGGCTGTCAGACGCAACCCAGACACCCAATGGATCACAAAGGCTGTGCACAAGCACAGAGAGATGCGTGGCCTGACATCTGCAGGCAAGAAGAGCCGCGGCCTGGGCAAGGGCCACAAGTTCCACCTGACCATCGGAGGCTCCCGCCGTGCAGCCTGGAAGAGGCGCAACACCCTGCAGCTGCACCGCTACCGTTAGAGCACGCCACATGTCTGTACATTAAAAAAATAAACCCTTTTTATGGTGACAGTCGTGTTGTGTGCTTCATTGAGCTGTCAGAATAAGAGCTCTTATAGGTGTGTGTAATAGATTCTGTTCTGTGTTTTAATGCTACACCTACAAAGACACAATCTTGTTGGAGAGTCAGGACTGGATGGTGTTACACAATGACATCATGGTGAACAGTACAGTGCTTATTAAATCCTCAAGATTATTTATCAGAACTTCATGTGACCATCTTACCCTGAAGAATGAACCCATAATTCAGCTCTGAGTCAATGTCAAACTAAACATGAAAACATTTTCTTCTGTAAGAATTTGTGCAACTGTGCCATTAGTTTCAGCCCTAAGTTAGATGTTTGAAAAATGAAGAAAAACCTGTCATTCAGAAATTTGGAGAGCAGTATTCTGTCACACAAACATCAGTTCTGTTACCAAAACCAACTGAGGACTGACTGTTGCTCTGAGTATCCAAACCCATTGGACGTCATTGCAGAACGAGCTCCTTTTTGTTCCCTGAGCAGTAGTTTGTGTATAAAAATCTATTAGGAGTGAAACAATAGAAGAAAGCCACACAAAATGACTGACTTGTTGCAGAACAGTGCTGATGTGCTGCATCTACAGTTTGTTGCTTGGATCCACAGTCTACCAGCTCATATGATCCCAGCAATGTGTGGTAGTTCAGCTTGTACATTTGATAATGTGTCTTTGTGCTCCTTTTGGCACTGTCATTTAGCAATCTTCACATTCATATAATTGTGGTTGCATAAACATGCTAGCTCGATAGCACAATGGTCAGCGGTTCAAAAATGACCATTACATACACCAGGCTAATTATAGTGCCTGTATTATTGTTAATCAGTAATCCATCCCATCTAGTTTTCAAAGCAAACAGAGGTAACCCTTGATCCAGATTCAATTCAACTTTATTTGTATAGCGCCAAATCACAACATAAGTCATCTCAAGGCACTTTATGGTGTAAGGTTTAGGACCTTACACAACATACACTATATATATATATATCTGTATACAGTGAGGAACATAAGTATTTGAAAACCCTGCGATTTTGCAAGTTCTCCCACTGGAGGGGTCTGAAATTCACATTGTAGGTGCATTCCCACTGTGAGAGACAGCATTAAAAAAGATTTCAGGAAGTCACATTGTATGATTTTTAAAGAATTTATTTGTATTGCACTGCTGCACATAAGTATTTGAACACCTGGCAATCAGCA
>JAUBNQ010000003.1:17317851-17327946 GCA_032353495.1 Ctenopoma kingsleyae | reverse complement strand
GTTGCAACTGGAGACAGACGTCCATAAATCTAAATTTCAATCATGTTTTTACCTTTTTTTGGTGGTGGACACTACTAAAGTCCAGTTAGGCTAAAAGCCACCATTGTGTCTCAATGAAAGTGTGAAACTAGTGAAACTAATTCCAGTATATTCATGTTAAGTGACATTTGTAAAATTCTCAGAAATTTTATCAAATTTGCAGACATTTTAACACATTTGCAGAAATTTAACAAATTGAAATTCTCAAATTTCGTACCGTCAAATTTCAACATCAAATAAGATCTGTTCTCATGCTCCTCGACAATGCTAGTTATAAAAAAAAGAGATTTAAATAGAATTAACTTAACACACTTAATGAGTGTTTCTTCTGATCCTGCCATAGGAACCCAAAATCAAGTCAAGAGCAGACAGATTTTCAGAACAGAGCGATTAGACTTCACAGATAAGAAAACAAAATTAGTCAAAAAAAAGGCTGTGGGTGTGAAATCAAAAGCTAAAAACAGAGCAGAAAAATGAAACAGCATGAAAAAAGCAGCAAGTAGTTAGTGTTAGCGATTAAGCATCATTGCTTGGAAAGACATAAAAAAAGACAACAAAGATGTTCCATTATAAATTAGTGCTGTTGTGTTGTGGAACACACTTTTCTCCATCGTCCAGCTAATTCTCCCCACTCTACAAGGAGATACAAAAAACACATGGACATATTAACACTGGGCAGAGCGGAACAGTGGTTGTGGTGGAAGTGGAGGTGGAGGAGACAGGGGCATGACGTGGAAGGGGTGTGGGAGGGAGAGGTAGGGGTGGGAGGAGGTTTGGATAAGGCAGGGTAATCAATACAATGAAGGCTGTGGTGAGGAAGCAGGAAGGAGGAGGATGTCTCACCAGGAATCTCCGCTTCTGCTTCCAGTGGTTGCCCTGGGCATTCGTGACCATATGGGCCTCAGTCACCATACGGATGAGGTCCCACTCCTCCTGGGTGGGCTCCATCCGGTCCCACGCCGTCTTCTGCAGTTCCTCCCGCCGACGGCGCTCCCGGTTCTCCTCGATTAGCTTCCGCTTGGCCAGCCTCTTGCTGTCGTCCAGCACCACTAGGGGTGGGGGAGGAGGGGAGGTGGGAGCGGGAGAAAAAAAAAAAAGGGAGACAATGAGAGTGGACAGGAATGAGAAGGAGGAGGAGGGAAAATCACTGCAAGATGACCTGGTGATTCAGCTGACAATACAGGAGACTGCTGCACAAAGTACAGTTTAGATACTTGAAGTTGGATTGAAGTACTGTATATCCCAAAGTACAATCAGTGAACAATACAGTGGACATAACATCCACAAATAGCTCTTTAATAAGGTGTACATTGTTGTTCCCCCCTGAGGTTTTGGCTCAGTGATTTTAAACTCTGTGAACTATACAAGCATAATACTCTGACAGGAGACTGTGCGACTCCTGTGATACGCCATCCAAAGTCAGTATGTGGACTATCAAAAACTGATTGCAGACTTGAATGTAGCTGATTTCAGTTGGTTTCAGTTTCTTTCTTCGTGAAGACCACTAGCTGTTCCAAGTGACGCCAATGCGTCCATGATGAAGACATGGAACAAACTTCTCCGTGGGTTTATCCCTTTGCAGCTACTGATTATTCCCATCATGATGAACTATTTGCTCAGTTTCTTAGGAATGTAGCGAATCCCTGAGTGCTTGTTTGTTCATAAACAAAAGCTGAGAAAGATTTGTTTTATAGTTTGAGGAAAATTACTGAAATAATCAACTGTAATTATAAATACTTGCTTATTTATTAACAGGATTACACTATAGTCCACAATTTTTCAGGCAAATCTTTATGTGTAGCAAACATCAAGAACTAGACGACACAATGTGCCATTTGTCTTTGTGCTGCTTTACTGAGGCTATTTCAGGCCTGTAAAACTTACAGTCGGTTGCCATTCCCACCGCAATGCACTTCTTGAAGCGACATTCCTGGCACTGGTTTCTGGTCACTTTGTCGATGACACATTTGCCCTCGTACTTACAAGCGTAGGTTGGGTTGAGATTCTTCTGGATTGTCCGTCTGAAGAAACCCTAGAGAGCAGACGGTCACACTCTCAAAAGATGCTTTTCAGTCACGATGATGAGTGAGTGAATTTGCTTTGATTGTGTGTTACCTTGCAACCCTCACAGGTAATGCAACGATAGTGATAGCCTGTGGCTTTGTCCCCGCACACTACACATAGCTCATCCTTGTCCAGGTAACTTGGTATGTACCCTGGTGAGGAGAACACATTGTTATTATTAGATTTTGTTGAACAAAAAAAGATGATTGCATTTGTCATCTAAAGCTTTTTTAATTACAACTTTGGTTAAAATCTTTTGGTTCCTTTCTACGTCTAGGTGGAGCCTGCTCCTACTGCTGCTGCTGCTGTTGTGGAAAGTCACACAGGGAGATTCAAAACTGGGCTGACTCTCATATGTCCAACAACACGACACCTAATTATTGATTAGCACCGACTTCCATAGATAGTACCGCTGTTTTTGGTTAACTCACCAAGTTAACAACTGGCCCATTTTTGGAGATTCAGCTTAATGAGTTCAGACCGAAGGTCAAGAAGCTGATCAATACTTTTTGGGGTTTGTGAAGAAAGCAATAATTCATCTTCCATCAGCCTTCTGTTGCCTCACCATCAATCAATAAGGAACCCTCTGAACATTAGATGCAACAAGTCCTGCTCAGACTCGCCACCACATGATGCCTTAAGTCTTGGATTTACGCTTATCAGACTTAATTTGAAAATCCCAGACATCATTGATCAAGGCGGAGCCATCACTAATTACCAAATATATAAAAAAAAACACTAAGAAAAATGCATCTCACAATGCATCCCTTACACACACCTCAGAGACACAACTGCACGACAGTACAAACTGTTTCATTAGTCAGTTCGAAACTCAAAGCTTGTAGTGCACATGCAACAGTGTTACCCACCAAAAACCTTCCTGACACCCACCCCTTCACGACAAAGATAGAAATGACCACAATGGGGACGTTGTACCTTTCTTGTGTGCCCCCTGCAGCCACTGCAGGTGTGAGAAGTCAGGTTTGATCTCAGAGTAATACTCGGGTTGATGGTGGAAATGACCAAGAGGTATCTCCATGCTGCAGAAGTCGCTCTTAAAAGCAGGAGCACCACCAGCGTATGAGCAAGAAGAGTAATGCTGGCTGGACGTCCAAGAATGCTCCATGCAGGGTGGATGGTGCAGAGGCTGGGGCTCACAGTGTCCATACCCAAGCCCCTCACCTGGGTACATGCAGTGGTCTCCACTGACCTGCATCGTGTAGCCTCCAACCTCAGCGTGAGGCATATCATACATGTCTGGTATGCAGTAGTTCATTGTGGAGAGCCACAGCAGAGCACCATAAAAAGTTCTGGATCAGCTGTGCTATCGGCGAAAATTCTGTATAGGACCTAAAAAAGTCCACAACAGAGCATCAAGCGAAGTGAAGACGGCAAATAGAAGTTTCCTGGCGTAGAAAGAAAACGTCATAGAAGATGACCCTACTAGTCGCACAAACATTTATCCTCCACAGACCACAGACTACACCTAGCAACTTGCCCCACCCGCCACCACTCAGTCGAATTGGGAAGCAGAGATTTATGACGACATAGAGCCCTAATCTTACACTTCACAAATCCTCGATGGGCCACAGACAGTGCCGATGTCACAGATTAAGACCTTGCGTGTTTCACCTACAGGAAACACCTTCTAGTAACACCCACCAAGTTGAAAACTATTAAAAAACATAAAAAAAGTTGAGCAAAGCTTGAATAAGTTAAAAAATCTGGTTCTCATATCATGTAAGAATTAGCAATTTTCTTAACCTGATACATTTCCTTTAACCTTTTAACCTTTAACCTTTGTACATTAACTCCCTGTTTATCCAGTGGGTATTTTAAACATAATCACTAAAGAAGCTCACAGAGGTCAGTACCATAATTATTCCTGCCAACCATTTAGTGAACATTATGACACAAAGATTTCAGAAGGGTGTTATACACTTGACTTGTTACAGTTAATGCGGTCAAATGTAATTAACACCTGCTGCAAAGCCAGTGGAAAGAAAGCAGGTTGAAGAGATGGAGCACTTAATAATGTTTTAAAAAATGCTATAAGAAACAAACAAGAAACAGAACAAGCACTTGTTGCATTTTATTGCCTTTTTGCCATTTCTGTTTTATTGTTGATGCCGTTTTAAAAAGCACTATCTAAATATAATTTTATATACTGTGCATTATTATTATTATTATTACAGTATACATTATATATTATTATTATTGTTATACATGTATATACATACAAATGTACACACTCACACTTTATAAAATACATTTTAAAATTGGATAGCTCTTTACCTTAATTGCCTTCCATATTATTATCACAAAACATTTACTAAAGAAAACTTTTTTTTCTTTAAAAACAGTTTGGTGATAAACATTTTCAGCCCAATCAATATTGTTTCCACAAAATGTAAAAAGACACGCGAGCGACACGCAGCATGATCTGTTTCAGATAATACACCTATTGTCCTAGACACAAGCTATACTCAGCCGTATTGATTAGGCTTCCTGTTCAATAAAGACTGGATAAGCCTTATGGTGAGGATGTGTATCTACTGGGATTCATAATGCGTTCTTCAGTACTGTAACAATGTTTCTTCATACTTCACCATAACAGGCTGGTCTATAAAGTGGTTCTTAGAAATGCTCTTACTGTTACTGTTAACACAAATACACAATCGTAACATTTTTAAGATTCAGAAACAAAGAACTGTGACAAAGAATCCAAAGATTTCAGCTTATGGCTAATACTGTATATAATAAACTCATTTATCTACCACAGTTAATGTGATAGATTTGATACATTCATATGGTTACTTTCACTTTTCATTTATACTTTCTCAGATATGTTGAATAAATAATCTTCTGTCAAGTCAAAGTCAGTGGACCATGAATGTGTGTTTTATTACAGTAAGAATAATATTACAGTAAATATCTGTAGAAACTAGTTTTATGGAAAGCCCACGTTACCAAAAACATATGTGCAGAAGACTAATTCAAGGCTAGACCTCTAGATTCCTCTGAGTTACTTGATTAGTCAGTGTCAATAATTTAATAATACACTGAAAAAAAAAACTGACTTCAACTGCTCATTTCCAGCCTGTGAATCTACTTTACATCCAAAAACTCTAGTGTGTCCAGCAATTACAAGTTTATTAAGTCATCTGAGTATAGGATAACTTAGTTCATCCACGGTCAAATTTAGTTTCCTGTTTTGAAGCACGTGAAAAGTCAGTTTGGTTACAGAGGAACAAAGTAATAATGTTCTGAGTGTCCTGCCTCTCTGCTGATGAACAAACATATGTAATTCTAATTTAGCCAAACAACAGATCAGTCTGACAGGGAAAAAGTGTAATTTCCTTTTTGGAAGACAAATCTTTTTAGGTATGTTCCTACAATCTCTGTAAAGCTTTGCTGCTCTTTTGGAGACAGTTTGGGGGGGATTTGACTGCACATGCAGATACCGTACCAAACACCAGAACTCAGAACGTGTTATTTAATGCATCAGTGAGCTCTGCTACAAACGTGGAGACATAAATCTGTGAACACATGGCGAAGTCCGAGTAAAGATTCAGGCAGTTTTTGGCTTTAAAATCCCTGCTGCTCATCCTTAACTCAACTCTGTGAATTGCAGACGGTGAGCGATCAAAACAGACGATCAATACCGTGTGCATACAGGATTATGAAGAACTACAGATAATCAGGGTTCCTGTGGACTTCTGCCTAAAGACGTTTCCAGATTTTTACAATTCTGTTTTCTGCTTAATGTGATTTATAAAAACAGCGCTATTAGTCAACTCAGCTATGCTATCACTCTTAACAGTCGGCAGTGTTGGAGTTGAGTGTACTCCTTTAGTTTTAGTCTCGTAACATTTGAACTAGTTTCCACATTACATTGTCCAGTCACTGTCAATCTTTTCACATTATGTAACTGTTAATTCCCAAGTGACATTTTTTTCAGTGTAATGTACTGTTCATTTCCACATGATATGTGACATGATAAGTGATTTCTTAATCACAATAATAATAAAGAATAATTCATTTTTACTGCCCTGTATTTTCACATCACACAGTGTGAATGCATTTCAATGTGAAATCAGACGTGTAGATGCTCCCTGCAAGTTTGAAAACTATAGACATCAATGACATAAGTTAAACTACATGTCTTTAGTAATTTAGATCAAACTGATTGCTGTGTGACAATATGTAAATTAATTATACATTTGATTTGGTTCACATTAATCTGACAACACTGGCTTTTTATTGTCACTGGTGGTGAAACACAACATGATCTGCAGGACAGTTGTGTGGCGCGGCTGTTTAATGTGTGCAGCACTGTTATATGAACGACTTGAAGCACAGTGGTGTCATCAGGCCACAGTATGACTCCTCTGCCAGTCCACGTGTCCCCTACACATTTTTTTTTTTCACACATATTCTCAACTGCTTATTAAGGCACTTTAAGTCCGAAATGTAAAATGTAATTTATTTGATATTCCTAGATTTGAGTTTGAACATATAAACTGTGTTTCTGATTGCAGATAGTTTGTTAAATCAGTATGTTCCTTGGTTCAAACGTGTGAAAGTGCAGTAGTGAATCTCTGCATTAACACATAAATACTGAGGATAGTGACACTGAATTTCTTGATGATAATAAAGCAGTAAAAAACATTTATAAATAACTGGAAGAATTTGTTACTGGTAATAGTAAACCACTGTTACAGCTCAGAATTGTGTTATGGAAATACACTAAAGAGAAAAACTGAAGTAAGGGATGAAAATAGGTGGGAAACAGGGGTGACGGAGTCTCTGTGTGTTTTCTTTAAGGCACCTGTAGCCCTAGAAAACACTCTAGGTTGTTACATTACATCAGCAATTTTTAAAAGACTTTTCTGGAAGACAAATTCCTTAATGATTCCTGATTCCTTAACAGCTTGACCTCTCTCAGTTTTTTGAGTTGACATTTGGCTTCCTCGTGACCGCTGAGAGTCTTACAACGTTCCACGAAATGTCCTAAGTCTGATAATGTTTATTTGGACCTGTTTCTTGGCAAGCGTGCCGACTCAGTTAAAGGCAGGTTCAAAGGAAAGGTCAGTCACATAAACCCTGATACGTGAAACATGAATAACTTGCACTATAGTAACAATGACTGATTTAACAAGCGTTAGCTCAAACTGTTTTTATCCCAGTATTAACGATCAAATGGACATCAAGACTGAACATTTCTACCCCTGATAAATGTGCACATTGAATGAGGCGTCACTCTTTCCACTAAGTAGTGACCGACTTATTTCTCGCAAATAAACACAGTGAAGAAGAATCGTAGAAATAGAAACCTGGGAAGTACATTGAGTCAAAATGAATGATCAATATGTTGAACTTTTATAATCTGGCTGGATGAAGAGTTAAACAGGCTTACTGTGGGATTACTGACTCCATTAATGTAATAGGTGCCAGTGTGTGACAAGTAGATGTGATCAACATGCAACAGCTGGTAAGAGGCAGGGCCTTTGTGGCAAATCTGCTTGCAAAGAGGGCTTGATACCAGTTTAACTTTTCGATGAGGTGATGTCCTTGCCATAGACTAATCTTGTTTGGAGTTTCTTAAACAACTGTCAACAAACTGTTAAGCATTCGTCAGACACGCCTGTCAATGTAGAAACAATCTGTTGTCTGAGAGCGCAGGGTTAACACCTACGGCTATCCCAATCCCGCAGTGTTCATTATTACTGCATACATTAAAACAAATAGTTTCTAATTTTTAAGAGGTATTTTGATTAAAATTAGTACATAGCAATATGTACTCTATATACTAATAACTGCATTATTAAAAATGTGAATATAACTGCTAAATTCGACTTTATGAATGATAAACTGATTGCTCTTACAGTACATGCATGTGGAAACATAAATGCAAATACACACACATTAATTATTCATATAAAAATATGTATATTTTAAATTCAGTGGCTGATATATATGAACTAGTAAATTTACTACATACAATTAAAACCCCCACATAGGGGAACTTCAGCATGTCCTTTAATATTCTATATAGTATTTTCTAAATCTCTTTGCATTTCAACAAATTCATGTTAATATCTGAAAACAAACATATGTCATTACGAGACAGCACCATCTAACACAATGGTTTTTCTATTTCTATTTAACTATTTCTCTACTTACCCCATTTGCATTTTTGACGAGCTGTAACTTTTTTCTTAATGTTGCTCTAATAAAAACATGTTGGAATATCATGTCCAGAAGAAAATTTCATATTTCGTGTCTGAAATCATGTTGAGTAAGTACATATGTAAATAGTCTCCAGAAGCTAATTCCACGTACTCCTAGTCTTCTTCATCACTTTATAATCACCTGCAAACAGGAACATAGTTTCTCTGTCAGGCACCTCAGCACTAGTGGCCCCATGGCAGAGCTTTGCACACATTTATTCCCTCCCTGATTGATTACTTTAGGCCTGGGGGGTTCAATGCCGGTCATGAACAACTTCTGGATGTGAGGAACCTGGGTCCTTGACTGACATAATGCCCTGAGCCAGATGTCCCTGGCTAGTCTGTGTTACCTGACGGAGGTCGCATTAGTTGGTGAACTTTTCTCCTTAAAGTTCAGGGTAAGCTCACGAGAACAACAGAAGGTTCCCATCCCCCAAAGGTTAAAGTTTGAGAGGATTACCCTGCACTATGAACTTCAGGAATCTGTTTCAGATACTCCTTCCCTTACTACCTATATTCATTTCAAATACTACTGTAGCTTCCTGTAAAAAGGTCTGAAAGAATCATTTGCTCTGCAGATATACAGCTCTGGAAAAAATTAAGAGACCACTGCAAAATGATCAGTTTCTCTAATTTTGCTATTTAAAAGTATACCTTTGTGTAAAATTAACATTTTTGTTTTATTCTATAAACTACTGACAACATAACTTCCAAATTCCAAATACAAGTATTGTCATTTAAAGCATTTATTTGCATAAAAAGGAAAAATGGTCAAAATACCAGAAAAGGTTTTCAGACGTCAAATGATGCAAAAAAACAAACAAAAAAACAAAACAAAACAAGATCATATTCATTTTCACACAACACATTACTAATGTTTTAACTTAGGAAGTGTTCAGAAATCAATATTTGGTGGAATATCTCTGATTTGCACTCACAGCTTTCATGCGGTGGTCTCCTAATGTTTTCCAGAGGTGTATAACTGTGCACATTTACTGAAAACAATCTCACTTTTTAAAAGCCTTGTATTTAGTGCACACATGCAGGAAATGATCATTAGCCTCATTGTAAAGTTGACCTGTGCTCATATATGACACACTAGCCAATGTAAAAAAAAGCATGATGAAGTACCAGCACATTCAAAAGCACTGGTGGGACAGTTCCACGAGGAGGGCTTTAGCTGGATAAGGTCAAGTGATGCAGGTCAAGGCCAATCACTGCAGAGTAGTAAGATCACAGGTTCTTACCAGACAACTTCACTCTTGTTGACATCATGTGATTACAATAAAATGGACTGAAGATGGACTTCCGGCATGGCGCAGAAACAGGTAAGAGCTTGAGAGTGTGGCTTCCGGGCAGTGTGGCATTCCCCTAACTTAGAAGCAGTTATTTAAGTTTCAAGATGTGTCTTAAAGTATGAAAAGGGGAGGTAAGAAGAGCACCTGATGTAATTCGAAGCAAAGCCTGAAAACAAACAAGAAACAGTCAACGAACATCGAAGCCACTGGAGATGGAGCTAACATCTCCACCGAACACGAGGCTATGGAGGCTATGCAAGCTAATATTATAGCTGAGATTAAGGCGCTCCGCTCGTTGTCATCGGTCTCTGGGCTCTAAACCACCTCCGAGCTCACCTCCAAGGTCTATGATCATCTGCTTTTTGGAGTATAAAATCAAAGAGAGCTCCGCATGGAAAAAGAGAGAGGTCTGTTATAATGGGAAAAGAGTGTTTTTCGACCAAGATTATCCGATCGACATT
>JAUBNQ010000003.1:17307625-17317751 GCA_032353495.1 Ctenopoma kingsleyae | reverse complement strand
GCTCCGCATGGAAAAAGAGAGAGGTCTGTTATAATGGGAAAAGAGTGTTTTTCGACCAAGATTATCCGATCGACATTATTGTGAAAAGAAGAGCTTATTCTATAGTAAGAAAAACACTTAAAGAAAAAGTCTATGTTTCCAAACTATCTATCCTGCGAAGGTCAGAGTATTTTTCGACACAGGGCCAGTCACCTACATCGGAGGCGACGGAAGACTTGAGGACTACAGGATTGGTACCGGACAACCCTGACATCGAACACCATACGGGAGAGATGCCCGCAACAAGACCCAGACGACCTCCATGGGAGGCGGCACACGCCGCTTCACCACAACACCGTGAGGCATGCCTGAAGAGGATCCAAGACAAACTTAAGGGGTTTCGGCATAATAAGGACATGTAAGGACTGTGGTTCGGACTGTAAGTTGGCCTCCATACCTCGTGATGTTTGGTAAGATTGTACCACAATACGCTGTACACAACTCTCATTGGAGGACTTTAAAGCGACCTCGATTTGGAGATTGACTTTAGCTTTAATGTAATTTAGCTGGGAAATGCGCCAAGGATACTTCTAAAACACGATAGATATCTATTACAGATACGATTGACCGCAAGTAAAAAAGCAATAACTAAGAAATGGTTGAGTCATGCCTCACCAACAATCTTTGAATGGATAGTAATAGTACAAACACACAACAACTAATCACCTGCTAGCTTGTCACTCACGTAAAGCAACAGCAAGAGCAGGGTCAACCCACCCAAAGCTACAAGCAGGATATGTGGTGATCACTGCTCCCTGGTTATTGTCATTATCATCCGAACTTTCTTTGTTCACCTTACTGATCTCATGTAAAAGGTCTGGAGATGAGACACTGCAGAGAGATGTAACGAGTGAGTCATTACAGCAGAGGTTTCTAGAGGCCAAACACTGTATTACACACACACACACACACACAGAAATTGATTATAGTCTTACCTACATATAAAGACAAAACCAGAATTGTTCTATTTCAATACATGTGTGAAACTCTGGAGACAGGAACATGACTTCTACATGCTGGCATTACACACGTACGATTAAAACGGAATCATTTCACAACAGCTGAGAGACAGATCGATGATGTCATCTATAGATAATTGCCAGCTGCTCTGTAGACAAACAAACCAGCAAGAAAACAGGCTCCATGAGGATATCATATGTTTCAACAGTATGACTCTAAGGCCATTAATTGTTAAGATTTTAATGTGTACATACTGTATGTACTGTGTGTTTGTAATTTGTTCTCAAGTCTCTGGTGATAATTAATATTATAATTAAATGTACACAGGCAACAGATTTAAAGTATCTGATTTACAACATCCCCATTTTTTTCCGCACAAATATTGTTGCAGTCTAGTTGGATCGGAACGTACTTTTCAGGAGACAGGGTTCCCAGAAAACTCCCTAACAATCTAAAGCAAGTCTTGTTGCTGACAAATAGCACTGTGCAATATCACTAAAATATTCAATAATTCAAAATTTTATGATCTTACAATACAATATGATTCAAGTTGAAGGGTATGAAGGGTATTGGGTGTTACGTATAATTTAAAATACACGAGTTAGACAAAAGATAGATAATCAAAAATACAGACACCACATTTCAGACAAACTGGTGCAGAAAATGAGATCATGTAATGCCAATGTAAATCAATGTAAAATGCCTTGTGGTGACTTTTGTTGTGATTTGGTGCTATGTAAATAAAGTTGAATTGAATTGAATGCATTAGCCGAAAAGGTTAATGTTGTCACATACTGAAAAGAATGTCTCATTTTCTGGAGACCTGGACATCATTTTTTAGGTGGTGGTGGAGGGCATGTGATAGCAGTGGTGTCATGACAAATCAAATAACTGACTTGAATTTGCTTGATTACAACACAAAAAAGAACCCGTATCCAATCTTAAGTGATGGTGCAGAAATAAAAATTCTGTTCTTTTTTTATTGAGGGTTTAGTTTCAGTGCTGATCTGACTCTTATTTCAGTTCAACATCTAAAGTGACTGTCACAGCTCTATAGTTGTGGGGCTTTCACACAAGTAAAGGCAGGAGAAAAGCCAAATCACTGTAGGGATCTCTACTGTTGGCACTGCTATGCTATTATCACTGGATACAACTGCAGAAACATTTTCAAACAAAGAAGTAATGAAAACAGTGTGGAAAAACCATTTCTTCAGCAAAGTGGAATGTTCACTGAGGCTATTTTAAAAGTCATTCTTTCATGTCCAAAGACACCATAGATGACCAGAAATGAGTGTAGCCAATTCACAGTAGCCCAGGCCTCTATTAAAAGGTCATATGAAGCTGTAACAGCCCTGACAAGTGTCCTTAAATGCACCAGTGGCCAGTGGAGAATATAAAACAGCTGCCTGGCACAAAAGAAACACTGTCTGAAAGACTGTGTGCTTCCTTTTATTTAAAACGTGTCTGTTAGGAACAGTGTTCAAAATGGATCCCAGAGGTGTAGAGGACCAGGGCAGCAAGAGTTATGATTAATCATGATCAGTTAATCTGGTTATTTTCTTCATTAATTGATTGGACTGATGTATTACGCAACACAAAGAGCAATATGACCCACAGACTACAAACTCCTCACAATACTCACTTGACTATAATGTCAGAGTAAGGTGTTTAACAATGCATATGCATCATCAACATTCACATGCTTCCTTGTGTACTTTGTGTTTGTCTGGAGGTTTTAAAGGTTTAGGCACAAGGGGGCAGACTATACGGTCTAATAATCCCTGACAAACAACAGAATTTCCTCCTTGTGAACTTGGGCTTTTCCACAACATAAACAGAACAGGGACAGCAGCACTGGGAGAGGTTAATGCTGAGACAACACAATGACCAGTATGCAAGACAGGTTTTATTGATCGTTCCTCTACGGCTGTGATGATTCAAAGCTGCTGCTGTGTTTGTTTAATACTGCCCCACAGGTCATACGTGGGACTGCGTGTAGAGTCAATTTCTGCCAACGTGCACAAGTTATGCTTCAAATCAACACAGGCTACGTGAGGGCACCATGCTGCATACGCAAATGCACAGTTAAAAGCAGGAATGTCCCTTGGCTGAGATGTAATAAGAGAGCTGGATGCCCCGCTGCCTCTCAGCCCTTCAGACATTTGTTACAAACATTTTAAAGTCAGACCTGTCACTCACATATTTTTGCAGGCTACAACCAATTTTTAGCTTAACCATATCTATCTCTATTGCTCTATCACCTCAGGTAAAATTAAATACATTGCAACATAAAAAGACCTGACTCTGCAGCTACTATACCATTACAGCCTGTACTATAACATATACTATACCACTGACTGCATGTACATACATTTTAGTACAACATTCAGGACATTGGTTAATGGTTCAGGTAATGAGTTATGATTATTGTAAGAGAGAACAAGATCTAAAGCCAAAGCTGAGGGTGGTTAAAATCTGAAGCAGCTCCTCAGCTCACCCAGACTAACAGAGAAGAGGAAAAGCAGTGCTGAGAGGGAGGATAAATATTACCATTTTGAATGGCCTCATCTTTCCACCGGGGGGAGCATTTGTCTGCTGGCTCTAAAATAGATGGGAGAGGCACTTGCTCAGTGAAACAAACGAGAGAGGCAGACTGGTGCTGCTCGGCTTTTCACATCACATCAACAGCATTCAGGAGCTAGTCTAACAAAAAAGCAGGTCAATATGAAACAACAGCATCAGATACATCACTCGCTCACAGTGTGGTGTTGTTGGTCTCATGGTGCTCTGGAGAGCGAGGGTATTGAGTTTGTTTCGTCCTCGTGAGAGGCATGTAAGCTCATGTCTGCTCTGTGAAATCAACGGTTGCATATGTCAGTGAGGTCGCAGGGACCAGCTCGATGATTTGACGTCCATCAGCGCACCCCAAGCTCTTCACTGTCCACTAAAACTACTGGATATAAATAGTATTCTGCTGGTATGGTGATGGTAATGCAGTTTAAGGCTTTCTACACATGATCGCTGTGGCACTGTGCAGGATAGGAATGCAGGAGCAAACATTTTAACAGCTCCTCCATCTTAGCAACTCACTTCAGGGTCAGGGCTTATTTCCACACGTTAAAGCTTGCTTGATTCTGAGCACCTTAACGACTTGTCGACCATGGTCAGTGACCAGGTACAGGTCATTCTTGGCCATAAGAAAGCAGCTGACAAAAAAATCTCAACTTCAGGTCCAGAGTTCAAACATCAGGGTTTAAAGGGACAGAATTTTGAGTGCAGCAGTGCGATGTTTGGCACATGATGATGAATAACTGGTCATGTGTAGGAAGCCTTACTAGATTTTCATCTGTTTTAGGTCGGCGAGGGTCCAGGTGGAAAAAAAAAAGAAAGATTTAATTCCATGATACGGAGTGTTTGTTATTTTTGGAGTCTGAATATCTCCTTAAGGCTACAGTGTGTAACTTTTTTACATACTGCTTCTCCAAAACATACTGTACCTTGATGTGGAGAGGTGCTGTCAAATGTTTTGGTGGGTCAGACTCGATGAACAGTCTGGCAGCAGTGCGAAGATTGTTCACTTCTAAAGGTTTTTGGGGCGAGGCTGGTTATTCTAGCCAATAGCCAATTCTTAGGCAGTGCAATTACACAACAACTAATTCCATTACGGTGTGGGTGGAGAGTAGCAGAGCAAAGAGGTTTGAATTTTGAGTTAATGCTATGTCTAGCTTGATTCGTAAATGTTGCATTTTGTAGCTTCAATAACTTTTACCAACTCCAGCCACACCTTATACATCATACTTAGAATAATACTGTGTGTGTTTGCTGTTGAGGGGTTAACTGGGACAGCAGTCTCACCTGACATACTGGTGGGGTTCAAGGCCAAGACGTCATCCTCAGATCCTCCTCAGACATCTGGGAACCTGCCTACCTGAAAAAAACAAGAACAAAAAAGAAATAATTAGTAAGTCCATTCTTATTGTGAAAACATAAAACAGCTCACAGCAGACTAACATATTTTGTTACTTTTGTGCTCACAGTTTGCCCATCCCTGCTGTGCCATTTTAAAAAACAACTAGAATTGCGTGAGGAGGAAAAAATAGCCACTAATTGGATGTAATCAGCCTCTTCAGCTTGATAAATCAGTTTAAAAGAGCTGTTCTGGATCCCAGGGGACATTTGAGGATGGAGCTAGTACTTTGTTGTCACTTAATCCAAAGGAATCTTGCAAACAGGCCTTTCAGGTGTTAAGACTCTGTGTACGGTGACATCTAGTGGTCAAACGTAAAACTAATTCCTACAACCTCAGCACATTAAGGTTATTAGAACAGTTAAGACTTTTATTTGTGTCTTAATATACTTTCTGGTTACTCTTAGTGTTATTTAATATGATGTTTTTTTTTTTTTTACTTGAGTATCCATACATTCTGTTATTTTATTTTTCTTACTGTGCTATTCAAATAAAATCCCTTTATAAAGTATCATTCAAAAGCTAAATAAAGCTAAATAAAAATTATAACAATTGACCAATTTTTTATAGCTGCAGTTTATCAAATGCCTCAGTGTAATCACCTTTTTATGTTTTCCTGAGCAGATGTGACTCTGTCATCATCACTACTGGATGTACACATGCCTTTCCTGAAACAACGCTGCTGTCAGGAGACTAACAAATAATAAATAATAAATGAACAGCAGTAGGGCAACTGAGGCCACAGCAGCAGATTTTGCATTCAAAGTCACTGGGTGAAGCACACAGGAGCTCTGCTGCAACATCTCCTCCATCTGTCTCACTGTTACAGTACACACATCAGCCACAACACACAGTGCATCACAGCTCGCTGCGTATGAGGCTGCATAGCTGCAGGCTGCCCATCCTGACCCATGTCCAGCAGGTTGATTGTTGTGTATCACAAGAGATGTGTGTGCACCAACAGACACCTGTCTGTACTGTACCTGACCCATGATAGACACAAAAACCAGCCAAGCTAAATGCCCTTGAGTGGCTGTCCTCGTCACGCCGCCTCCACACTCGGCTACTTTTCTGTTGACCATATACTGGTTCATTTGTGTGATCAGTGAAAAAAATTAAATACATTTTATGTCCTTTTAAAATACAGGCTGGAGACATTATACTGTACCTTTATACTCGAGTACTATGTACTCTCACTAAAACACAGATTAAAAAATGGGACGTATAAAGTCTGACAGCTGTCCAACAATAACTTCCCCAATCAATAAAGCATGTCAATATCATTATTAGACCCGGCTTATTTAATATATAATTTAATGATTAAATATAATTATTCATATTAAATATTAAATTCATAAATAGCATTAAATTTTTCCTAAAACCTCACATTCTCAGTCTCTGTTACAGAACATTATTCTATGTACTGTAAATACATGATAAAATTCTTAAATATGATGTTTTTGCAGACTATGGATGCTCTGTGGTATGGCACGTTAAGAGGGACAACCTTGAAATAGTAACAAAAAAACAGATTCAAGTCCACTGATTCAAATTTACTCAACATATCTTACCAGAAAGGTTCTGGAAAAGTACATTTGCCTACTTCCAATTATGGTACAGCTACTGTATGTTACCTGTGTAGGGGGGTTGCAGAATTTACAGTATGCTAAGCTAGGCTAAATGTAAGTGATCATCATTCCGTTTACTCCATGACTTGGTCACATGATGCTTTTACACAAACCAGGAGAAAAATGTAAATGTGTTTTTTTATCTAGCTGCGGGCAACGTTTGAAAAGGTATTTACGTGATCCCACAGGTGTCTGTTTAGAATGATAAAATACTTGCCCGGGGTAACAAACCAAAATCTTCATCCAGTATTTCCACAGACTTAACATATAGTACTGTAGATTTTAGCAAAAGGAAGAGCAGAGCATTATAGTGTATGGATTCTGAATTTACACTTGGCTCTTGTAAGGACAGATAAACCCAGCTGACACACTGAGGTCACCCATGGGTCTAGTCCCAGACCTAAGGGTGCACTGAGGCTGATACCAAAGTTTTTAGAGTACACTGCACAAAACAAACATATTTCCCAACAGTGGACTATTTGTTTTAAAATATTTTACTGAACATACACAAAACAAAACAATTTAAACCTGAAAATCTGTTAACTGATTGCTACAGTCACTTCTATAGTCCAGATAGTCTGCATCCTTGATCATGTTGAAAAACTGAAAAAAAGGATTCTGGACAGACTGTACAGAACAGCATGTCCTCAGCTTAACAAGACTTTCCCTTTTATAGTGTGAAACAATAAAAATAAAACTTCTAACTCAAACCTCTGATATATCAATCAGCCACTAAGATCTCCATTTTGTATCTGTGCCTGCAGTTTCAAAATGTCAACAAGCTCAGAAAAAAAGCATCACAGCTTTCATAATTCCTTGGCACTAGAACAACAGCTGGCTTGAAAAGCATTATGGGAAACTTTGCTTCGATTTGCTGCTTTTTCCCCTAGAGAGCATTTAACATCCAGACAACAGCTGGGTGAGGCCCGGAAGCTGCTTCATCCATACAGCAGGTTTTTTGCAGCTCTAATGAGGACACAGACACAGAGACACAGCAATGGCCAAAGATTTTCTGTCTGGAACAAATATGAGGATGCATGGAAATGAACGAGCTGTAATGCACCTAATGATGCACAGTACATATGTAATGTATATAGACGGAAAAGATAAATGATTGCAGGTCACAGCAGGGCGCAGAGATAACAAGATACAGCACACTGAGCACAGTGAAACTGCTCATGGGGACATTTTTATAAATAACCTCCTATCACATTTCTGTATCATAGACAGTGGTGGAGTCTATGGACTGAGCAAGGAGATCATTGGCTCAGCAGTACGCCAGATGTTTATCCCTAAATACAGTCCGCAAAACTAGATTCTGCATCCGCTTTCAAGTCAGTAAAATACCCACATCTGTTACGCCTGGAGTCTCACAAACGTCATATTTTCTCATAAACATGTATTAATACCACCTGTTTTTTCATTGTTACTATCTGTGAGGGAATTTTTGGTTTCCTGGGTGTTTTTTTTTTGCCACTGTAAATCAATCATGATTGAAATAATGATTTATAACACGGATACTGGACGATTCTGCAGGACATTACATGTTAATATGATAGTACGGCTAATGTTGTGGTTAGGCAACTAACACACTTGGTTAAGGTTAGGGAAAGATTGTGGGTTAAGGCTTCTAATAAGGCAAACGTTGACTGCAGGTCTGTGACAGCAAAAGCTCTAGTCCTACATAAATGTCAGGAGATAAAAAGTTTAGTGTTATAGTTAGTTAAGGGCTGGATTTATGATCCTTTCATAGTGAGACGGCCACAGTGTAAGTTTAGATTTATAGTTCAGCTTCCAATTTCATAACTTAAATGGACTGGAGTGTATATCAAAAATGTGATGTCTTGTCTTGGCAGAACATTAGAACCACCTCTTAATATAATGCTAGTAATTAACATGTAGTAGAATTATCAACTTTCTACTACAGTTTCAACTCAAAACCTGGGAAATTATAACCTCGTAAAAGTAGAAATTATGGCAGAGTTGTATTTTATCGTATTAGAATGTACATGTGTACCCAGTAAAGTGGCCAATGAGTGTTTATTCAACTGTGTCTATTTTTAGCAGTCATAAAAATGGTTTTAGTCCATTTGAAAAGTGCTCATTACACTGAGAAAAGGGAAACATAGTCCTGCAGCTATCATGATGAACTAGTTCCTGTTGGAGTCACATTACTGGCTCTAATCAGTACAAAACTATCAAGCATACAGCAGTAGAGAGAGAATTCTAAACTAATCTTCACCTAATTTAACATGTTAAAGACATAAATCCTTTCCTTAAACTAAAAAAAGCACAATATTTGAAGAGCTTTAAATCTCAGACAGTGCTGGGATTAGTTATTTTTTTTATTAGCTTCATTCATTCAGCTCATACTTTTAAGTTAAATATCTTCAAGTAAGAACTATTGTTGTTTACAGCTTCTGAATTAGCTTGTCAATATAAAACCAACATATTTAATTTTTATCGTATGCTGTTTATTTAAGAAAATAAAAATTCAAAATAACTTTAGTAGGAGCTTGTTGAAGTTTCCTCTGTGCAGAGGAGTCCTGGCCTAAATTTAGATTTGAATAAATGACACGCAGGCTGATGCAAATGCTCCAAAGAAGACACAACAGAAGAAACAGACTGTGAAGGAAACCAAATTTTATTCAGCACATACACCTACAGTGCTATAGGTGCTCACACTGAGGCATCTGAGGACAACCTCATTCCATCACATAGGAGCTCCACAGATGGCGAGTGCTTTTTGTGAGTGTCTAATTGCCATTTCTGCACATTAGTGTCCCAAATAAACAAAACTGACAATAATGGACTTCTACTGCAGGCGTAATTAGCTGCAGTTGCAGAGAGCAGGGGTAGCCCCAGTCCATCCTCTGCCTTATCATCAAGCTTTGGTGTTTTCTGCTTTCCTGCATGCTCCATCTGATTTAATTTAGACTTTAAAAACAGACAAAGCTAAGCTGAACTCTGTGTGGCCTTGGCTGGACAACTAGATTACTTCACTGTTTGAATCCTGACTCCCTGCTGTCTTTGCTGGGAAGATCCAAAATAGAGCTTCTCCACTGCCAAGCATGGTGGCAACAATATCCGATGTGTGATTATACTGAAGACAGGCAGTTTAACCAAGGCTATCGCACGGAAAAACTCACTTCATCTCTTCTCAAGAATAGAACCTGTCAAAGATAGAGAAACCCTTCAGGGTTTTCTCCATGTCTTTGAGAGCACAGACATGGAGTTACAGTGGGTCTTCCATTTTCTTCTTGTACTATATGTGCTCTTATTGATTTCTACCCTTTCCTTTGCTTTTTGAACAGCCAGAGACCAAATGGAGTCCTGAAAGAATTCACATTCTTCCCTGATGAGAAAGTGCTGAGCAATTTAAACTGCAGCCTTTGTGTGTCTATAGACAGTGTGCATGTGAGCCAACATGTTGCAGCCTTCATGCTGTCCTTGCTTCAACATCAAAACCAGACGCTGATGCCTTTGCTTATACACCAACACTGCCTGAATCACAGTGCTTTTGGGGTAGACC
>JAUBNQ010000003.1:17270913-17284399 GCA_032353495.1 Ctenopoma kingsleyae | reverse complement strand
GCAGATCAGCAACAGTGTCGTTGACCATTTGTCGCTTAAGTATGAGCAGCATGAGCTGATGTTTTAATTCAAATCAATTCAATTAAACTTTATTTATATAGCACCAAATCACAACAAAAGTCCTACTTGAACAGCACTAGTCGACAGTGGAGAGGAAAAACTCCCTTTAACGGAAGAAACCAACCTTTACCAAATGATCTTGCACAATTCTAAGGATTGGTTCTTTGATGTACTTGTACCAGAGTTAGCTTGGAACTCCCCAGTTCAGGCTGTCTTGGACCAGTAGTTTAGACCAGTAGTGTAGAGTTACTAGACAGCATCGTGAAAACCTCCAACCCTCATATGTCAAGCAGTATCTGTCATTAAAAACGACATGTATACACATTCCCTGAAAACACGATGTGCATTATAACAGAGTATTGTGGCTGGACTCAGCAACACTGATTTCAGGAACCTTCTGACCCAAATGGCCTGACCTTTTCCTTACACCAGCCTCGCCTACACTCCTTCAGTCCCTGCTGGCCTACATTCAGGGACTGCAAATATTTTGTCCAATCATTTAGATCATAAATATTCTTATACTAGTCACTCACAGGAGTAATAAAACAGCTTTTGTGAATCCCAGACTGTGGGCACATCATCATGCAGTCTATTCATAGAACACCACATAGTAAATACTTGTCTTTCTTAGAAAGCCTCACATATTGTTTTAGAACAAATGTTTTGCTCATTAGTCTTTGCAGTTTAACTCTTCAAGCATTATTCAAGGGCCTACTATAAAGATAATATATAGCCCAGAAAGTCAGCTATACACTCAGGATGTAAATTCAGAAGGCTATAAACCACCAAGGGCTGGGCTTGACTTTTCCTTCCACTGCTTTTGCAGCACAGCCCAGTTTTTTTTTTACAGTAAACACTAGGTTTTCCCCAGCAGACAGGCGGGGAGGCAGGCAGGGCTGGGAAGGGAAGGATGGAGGTGAAATGAGTGCCAGGCTGCCAGTACCACGGCAAGGCATTAGATGAACAGGATGTTTTTTAGCAGATGTGAGGGAAGCTGTTTGCTGCAGCTTTCCAGGGAGTGAAATTAGACAAGACATAACATAAGAAGTCCACGCAAAAGAGGAAAAAACAAGTCAAATTAAATTGGGGAGCTTGTGCATTTGGCTAAAAAAGGAAAGCAGGAGCTTCTAAATGTAACTCAAGGAAGTGATTTGTTGTTCTAATTTCATCCAACTCTATACATCTTTCTAATGAGGGTATGCTGACAGTTCTAGGGTTTGCAAATCATGCCGAACTACAAATAGGTCAGTAATGGGCAATCTAGGCTTTTCTCCAAAACTATTGCTCTCATTGGTTGGTTCCCACATCTCCGGGGCAGAAACCTCCATGCCACACTGGTGAAACCCTCACAAGCTAGGAACCCTAACAGACACATACACATGCCCTCGCTCACATTCGGTTAAACCCTAGACAACATTATTTGGAACACGGTGAATGGTCAAAATGCCTCCCACACACCTCTAAGCATTCACATACTGTACATACACAGAAGCCTGCAAATATGGTGATGTCACACTGGACTAAACCAGAGGCTGAATTCTTTGCATTCTGGATCTATAAAGATTTGGCAAGTGGTCAGCTTTTCTGTGTACACTGGGCTCATCTCCACCCAACAGCTGGGGCCACAAGGCTCTGGGAGATGGATTACTTTGACCCTGGACAACATATACTACTTTTCTCAACAGCTGGAGAGAGACCAGCCACTGCTCTGGACAGTTACAGCTTGTGTTCTCTAAAGGATCATTCCACTTGGTGTGGTATTAGTTTTGTCATTTCTATCAGTAATAACAAGATTATGGATACAGGTAAAATCTGAGATAGGGGGACATGATGACATAAATTAATGGCAAGTTGCTACGCATGTTTTTAGACAAGTCAATTTTGCAGTACTACACTAATGTTAACACTAACCATGCTTATTTAATCTAATCTATAGCACTTAGATTTGGATGCAACAGCCTGTATTTGGAGGTTTGTGTTGTCTGCTGTCCCCACATTTCAGCTGCTGTAATAATGGTTATAATATTTTGTATTGTATTAACCTCTCTGGGGAAATTCTTGTGGGCAAGCATCTGCATTTAAGGCTCCCAGGGTTTGGGGTTCAGTATCTTATCCAGGTACACTTCAACATGTGTCCAGGAAGAAGTGGGAGCCAAACCACAAATCCTGGGGTTGATTGACAACTGCCCTATCAATCTATCCACAGCTGCCATAGTAAAGTATTTTTCAAATTTACTATGTTGCGTAACATTTTACCTCTTCTTGGGAACTGCTTTGCACAGTCTTTAGCAGTCCACTTTTGCAGACATTCAAACTCTAATTTAAGCTCTGGGATATCAAACAAAGTACCAGGTACCAGTTACTGTCCACAACCTTTGCCTTTTTAGCTGTGTCAAGTCGGTACCATGCTGTGGAAAAATGCTATAAGGGAGCGGAGATCAATACAAAGGAAGCTATCACAGCCTATTTGCTGTGTTGCATCTATCATTCTGACAGAAAATAAACTGGTCCAGAAAAGATGTATGGTTTACAGTCCATCATGGGACTTGACTCAATGGTCAGATATGTCTCTTAAACAGAAAACATATCTAAATATCAGTATTATTGTCCTATTAGTGACCAAGCTGCTCTGTTTGCAGGACTTTTTTCATCATTGTGCAAGAACTGAGGACCAAAGAGAACATTTAACTGTTCCAACCTAAATAATCATGGTCCTAAATGAAGTCCAGTTTCTCCAGTCTACAGTATAAAATATAATCTGTGAGCCCACACCAGCGGATGATGGATGGAGCTGGCCGGAGGAACCTATTTCCACAGAGTTATTTTTGCAGTTTGGATTAATACCACTGTTCAGTTCTCTGGCTTTGCTACACAGTTTTTGTTGTTGTGCGATGATGAACTGGTTTTGTGTTCTGTGTCTCTGTACTGTCTATGTAGTACTTAGGCACACAAGGCAGATAATGACCTATCCCAGGTACTATTTTTATTGTCCTGTATTTAACTTAACCTTTCTTGCTAACGTTATGTAAATTAAGTGTAGTCCACAATGTTAGTTGGTCATCTGTCTCAGTTTATTTCTGTCTTGGCTATTCTTTTTAAATTAGTGACTAGAGGTGAGCACCTAGTTCCTCTACATATTGGTGATGCTGACAGCAAACAAAACACACCCAGTAGCTTCAGTATTAGAACTAGGATTTGTTGCCAGAATGACATTCCACTTCGATACGATAACAGAAACATTTCCTGTTGTCTGTATCAATTAATCATACTTTTAGGGAACTGTTGAGGAACAATCCCCGGAAAACTGCTGAATTAGCAGTGATTATGCAATTTCCAGCTCAAACAATGTTTTGGTTCTAGGATAACAATTAGGTAACGTGTGTAAAAAGTTACCTTCCACAGTATTTGAGGGGGTCTAAGGTCATAACTGCATGTTTAAATATAGTCAATATGACTATATGACTCAAGATAAGAGACCTGAGTACAGCAGATCTTTATCTTTAAAGATACCGTATCAAACACAGCCAGACACAACAAGTTAGTTCTGAGCTTTGGTCTGGTGAGCAGTGGTTTGAAATTTCAGAAGAGAAGTGAAGGAACTGTCTAGCCAAATGTCCAGGTTACAGGTAAGTGTCAAGGATATGCAAAGATATGGTGACACCAAAGAGACGGTGACACCATAATAAAAGCACAGAGTCAGATACAAGCATCGTGTCTCTTTGCATCCAATCAAATATCAAAAAATGGAAGCAAAGTATAGAACTTTGATCTTATTTCTGACAATCATTAGAGTGTAACTGCCAGTTGTGTGCATAAGCTACTGTAAATTAGGCTTTGCACAGCGTAAGACCATGACCAGTTAAAGGCAGCTGAAGCAAAGAAGAACAGGTCTTTATTCCAACAATTGACACTATGATGGTGATCTTTCTGCTCACTGTTTGCAAATGCTAGTAGCCAGACATGACTATGTAAACTAGGATTCACTGCCTCAAAATATTTCCCTTCCAGAGCTGCAGAAAAAATACTAATTCCTTTTTGTAAACAAAATACAATTACTTAGTATAATTCATATTTTCAATAAACAACACTTACAAGAAATGAAAAGACATCATCAAAATTGCTTTAAAATAAAAAAAGCACTGGAAAGTAAAACCAATTTTTAGTGTCAGATGTTTTTAGCTGTAACAACCACCTGCTACAAGAGCAGGAGACAGCAAATGAGAGAAGAGAAATGTCCACAGACAGAATTGAAGCAGCAATGTTGCAGATACATGGTTGGTGGTCCAAACTATGTTACAGAGATTTTTAAAGTCTAAGACTTTCTAGAATTAATGCACAAGTATTGTGTGTGTATCCAATGGCCATCATTTACCTCTGTGACACAGAGCTGCACTGTTGTCCAAAAAGGATTAAAAACACTGAGCCACACTGTTGCTCTGGGTGACATGTTTCTTCATTACCATAAACATACAAGCTTTAGTTTATTTTGACTCAAACCCACATACAGTACACCATCCTGCTGCCCTGTAACACCCTGAATGGCACCAAATGTGGACTGTGGATCCAAATGTGGATGGCTCCAACAAATGTACTTTCTCTTCCTGTTTGAATAACATCTGACAAAAAACAAAACACTGGGCTGCTGATTTAAGAAATTCTTTGTGCACTGAAGGTCTTCTATAATGACTAATACCTGAAGGACTGTGCAGAACTGCCACACATACTTCACGAGCCACGAGATCAGCAAGTTTGCCACAAATGCCATCATCAAGTTGCCCTCTGCGTCCTCGGGACTCACTGTACAGTTGAAGGTTGAAATGCTTTCCACCTCACTCACTTTTCCCTGCAGCCCGTTTCTGCAGATTCAGCAAAGCCTCAGCGCTTATGGAGCTGCCCGCTTCCAAGCCTGTTATGCTGTCTTCCACTTCAGCGATGGCCTGGTCTGGAGCTCAGAGTGTCGTCATGACTGCAGTTAGCTTTGGGTTAAGATGGTTTTTCAGCTGAGTTTTCAAGTGTGTCTTAAAACAACAGTCACTGGCCCAGATGAACACTGAAACAGGTTTCGTATACTTCTGTTTATACTGGACTTTAAGAGATCCCTCCAGAAGATGGTGGGAATCAAAATCCACAGTTCTCCATCCGTGCAGTGTATTAAAAGATTGTTCTGGAGACAATGCAACTTTTCAAACTGTCATATTTAGTAGAAATCTTCCAACTGACTCAATAAACTTGATAAACTCAGCTTTAGATACACATTTGAAGAGATCCTTACACAGAACAGGAATGATAACAGCATGTTAAAACCTCTTTCTGTGTTCTTAGGGGAAACTGACTGTTTTAAAACAGATTTAAAAAACTGTTCTTTTAAGCTCTGAAACAGACGTGTAATCTTTTTTAAAGTCATGGAGGTCTTCAGACATATGGAGCAGCTCATCTCCCGGCCCGTTAACTTCTCAACAAGGTAGTAAAACACAGCTCTCCCTGATGTTGGAGGGCTCCATCTGGTCTTCCTTCAACATGAAATGTTACCTGTTTTTCCAAGCTCTGATGTCGCTTTCATTTCCCCCTCTACTCATTTCTTGCCCCACAAAGACTGTGAAGTAAGGTTTTAAAGTAGCAGGTTATTTGTCAGACTCATAAGTAACCATGCATCTATCGAGAAAAGGCTTCACCATGTGAACTGCTCAGTGGCAATTGGACTTGCTTTTAGATCAGGTTCTTTAAGAACTTAAAACAACTCCAGCTGCCGCTGAGCAGCACCTCTGAAAAAACTATGACCTGGATAACTCACAATCACCACAGACATTTGGCTTCACCATGTCCACTAGCTGTCAATTTAAAGCTAAAAGCAGCATGTTCAGCCCATACTTTCAGCTAAAGATGACACCTGCCAGAGAACCCCCACCCCCCACCAGCATCACTGTAACAGACACAACTGTGACAATATATCTGTGCACACTGCATTTTCAGACATTTCTACGCTCAAATCTAACATATTAATACAAAGTCAAACAGTGACGGTGAAGCACAGAACCACTGTCAACACACAGTATTAAAACCATCTCCCTCAAGTGTAGAATTATTTGGATCTCATGCAGACTGCCCACTGCACAACGCTGAAAACGGATGAAAGCTGAACACTTTAGAGGAAAGTTGGTCAAGTGCACAATGCGGATAACCAGAGGAGAGAGACAAAGACAATAGATCAAAAGTAGAGGAGAAGAAAAGTAATTCTCCATTCTCTTTGTTCTCAGCAGGCACTGGCCTTGGTTACTTGGCATATTTGTTCCTTGACATGGATATAAACAGCCTCAAACCAAGGTACATAACAGAAGAAAGGGATTTAATTTATTTTGTCCCAGTAAAAAACAGGTGCTTTATTAAAGGTACCCTGTGGTGCTTTCTTTGTGCACAGTTTTTTTACACACTGTGTGTGTCCCCAAACAAAAACACTGGTGACTTTATCTGTCTAGGAACTACTGTAGATTTTGCCCATATGTTTTCTAATGACCAGACATGTCACTCTTTGTGACAGTGTGGCTACCCGATGGGTTTTTTAATCATTTCTGAACAGCTGAGGGCTATGGCACAGATTTGCACTTAATTCAATTCAAATCAATTCGACTTTATTTATATAGCACCAAATCACAACATAAGTCATCTCAAGGCATTTTACAGTGTAAAGTACTTACATGATGAATTCATTTTCCAGTAAAATCCTGTTTGAATATTTAGAGACATGCATTGGCACACTGACTAGCTTTTCTCTCTCCTCTTTAATGGTTACCTTCATCATCTACCTTTAATGAGAATGAATCATGCATGTATTATAAGAACTAGATGCCAGACTTCAAAATGGCACCAACTGACTTTAACTAAAACTAAAAAAGGTTTTCTTGCTTCCAGATTTCTTTCTGTAATACACTACACACATGGATTACTGTTTGTTTCCCACTTTAAACTGACACTCACTGTTAAAAAGTCTTAAAAAGCCAGTAGCCAAGCTACCTGAGCAATTTGTTTTTGTGCTTCATAGAGTGCCGTAAGAAAATGGGATATGAGTTTTATTTTTATTTTAGCTTCCGGTTCCTTTGTCCTGAAGTTTTTGGAATGCATTAGATGCCTGAAATAAGTTCTGTAGTTAACAGCAGGTCAAGACACAACATTTGTCAGTAAATAACTCACTTGTGATTTTTGAAAGCCTTTACTGTACATGTATTATAAAAGTATTAACATACTGTCAAGAATATCAAAATCATTATGCCTGCTATCTTTACTTTTGTGACTGTCTTCATGACAACACATGCAAGCAACTTTAAAAAGGTGAAGCACTAAGCAGAGGTCACAGTTTGATCCACATCTGGCAACAACATCTGTGCGGCCCCTGAGCGTCTGACCTCAGGCAAAGCACAAAAATAGACAATACAGTTACCCCTGTCTGTGTTAGTGTTACTAACTTATTTATTCTTACCACTTAAGAGACTTAATCCGTCATCGACATAGCGTGAAATGTAAAATTACACAATACAATAGGGGTTGCAATCAGAAAACAAGTAAACGATCTGAATGAAATACAACAACTAGCTTGAGACCCTCTTTCCCATTTCCATTCATTTACTTGGACACAGATAAACACATGCCCTATTGGCTAAGCAGGATCAAGTGGAAACATGCCCATACAGCTGCATACATGTCGAATAAAAAGCTTCTATGCCGGATGCAATAAAAGGGTAAAGAGATGGTTACTGTGTAAAATCTCTTAATCCAGTCAGGGCAGCAACAGGCTTTGCCTTACAGCAAAGAAACAACAAAAAAAACTGGCATAGTACAGTTACTGACTAGTGTGTTTACAGTTGTGTAGTTTGCACTGCTAAAAAAAATCAGACTAAAGAACCAAAGCTGCCGTTGCCTTCACCTTCATTTATCTTCAGTGTCTATGTATGTAGTGTCAGTGTCTAGTAAATGTGAAAGCACATAATGTACCATGGGTTGAAATGACTTTACTCTGGGGGCATGGGGTTCTGAATGTATAGAGAAATCAGTAGGATATTGTTAAAAACTTTTTTTTCTCTAAGGTCTCAAATAGCTTCCCACACAGAATACAGTCTAATATTGACAAAATAGGTACAGTGGCCAACACCAAGATTGGAGGATCAACACCTGGTTCCTCCTGGCCACATGTTGAAGAATAGCATCTCCAGACAAAACACTGAACCCTAAACCATTGGAGTCTTAAATGCAGCTGTCTGACCAAATAAATAAATAAATAATCTTTGTCTAACCCTAACCAATGTGTTTTTCTTGCCCAAACCCAACCTGACACGGGACTCTACACTTAAACTGAGGTCTGTGGTTTGTCAGTTCTACATGTTATATACCCTACATCCACACCTGGCTGGTGGCATGTTTAAATGCAGCACTTAATTTTTTCAACAAATATGTTGCATCACAACAAAGTGATTATATGATTACATGTACCACAAAAACGTGACTGCGTTTGCAATGTCGCTGCACAGGAATGGAATTTTTAGGAGGCAAGGCTGATCATTCTGAGGGAAACATCAACACCAAAAGTACCAAATTTCATTGCAAAATAGCTGGCAAGACAATTCACGTAACAACTCAAGCACAAACTCATGCTACAGTAGAAGAAAAGCTGTGGGAACAATGAATGTGTGTATTATATTTTATGCACATTAATCTCGTAGATGTTGAGATATTTCTCCCTATAACTGAAAACTTGTTGGGTTCATCCAATAGATGCTGAGATATTTCAGTGGTGAACTGGCTGACTAAATGGCAAACATGTCAAGAATCAAGTCTCCGGACATAATCACGTAACAATTATATTAATCCCCAGAAGATAAACTAGGAAATTCCAGAATTACTTCTTGGAAATTATTTTCAAATTATGGAAACCTATAATAAAATGTTATGTAAGTTCTACTGTCATAAACCTGAACAACGTCCAGTATTAAATGAAAGACCATTTTAAACATACTGTATTGTATGTGTCTGCAAACCTGAATCTCAGTCATGTAGAATTTCTACGTGTATTTAGCCTTTATGAATAATCGCTCTCTCTATCATAGTTGTCACCTGTGGTCATTTTGCATCTTTTGTTTACAAGTTCCAGCTCCTCTTGTTCAGGGATGTAAAAAAAGAGCCAAACCAAAAATTGCCTCACATTTATTCACTCAACAACTGAAAGAGGGGTGAAGACGCCCGAAAACCCTCACAAATTAAAGCCATACACCCAAAATAGAAAAAAGACACGTTGAAATTAATGAGCTCTAACGTGTTATTAGAAAAACTTACTCTCTCTCTCTGCCCACAACTTATATTAAACTTTTCTCTAAAATAATCCGCAAAGACGGAGTTCATCTATATTCTTATTCGAGTGTTTGGTACAAAATAAAATTCGTCTGGTGCACACATTGTACATATATTAAATAGTAAAAATAAGATCAAGATGCATGCAGACTACGAGTGACTTTTAGTTGCTCTCACAGGAGTCTATGAATATTGCTACGGTAATAAATCTGACATCGTTCATCTATAATACTGATACAATAATAGCTTGACTGAGCCAGGATTTACAGCAGTGACACAAGATTGGAATGAACACTCAAATGTAACTTTACTGGTGCTGCCAATCACATTAACCAAAACGTAACCATGCATGCTGGAGCGCTGCCAAGCCTTTTATCCACGCTTTGTACTAAGTGAGTTGTGACACTTAAGGCATTTGGGGTTGAAAAGCATTAATCTCAGAGCCTAAGAATGCTCTGCATCATTGCAGCCCTTTCTCTGCTGTCCAGTCAGACAAAAAAGAACAGTCTTTCATTAGTTCTTTCCTAAACAAAGAAAGGGGAAGAAAAGCTGATGGTGGTTGTTCCTGTTCCACCAACCGATTATATCAAATAACAGCATAAGGCTTGAAGTGATGCCATTGTGCCTTTTCTTCTTCAGCTAAGGACGTTAGCTAATGTAATCTGCCATGTTAGGTAGGAGATTGACAGCTGGCCACACTTGTGGTTAGTGTGATCAGGTCTCCTTTGCAAGCCGAGGATATGAATCTGGAAGTGGAAAGTTGAAAGAGACCATGCCAATTACAGTAGCAAACTTGAGGAGTAGTTTATTCAATGGTGACAACAAGCAGTGCGGCAACTTGAAATTAAACTGAATCCTATAACTGTTTGTTAGTTAGACCTGGTTCCTGTTTGTTGATGGAGAGCTGAACCAAAGCAAAACAGCAACTGAGACTGGCCAGACCACAATGAGAGAGATGAAATGTGCGCGATGAAAACCTAAGAAAGTCACGAACGTTGCTCAAAAATAAGGTAAGACTCGAGCCAAAAGGAGATGCAAATAGAGCTTGGTGAAACAGCTGGGCAGTAAAGAACGTTCCTGGAAAGGCAGTATATAATATAGTTTCCTCTTTTAGAAAACCTCCTTCAACTTTAACAAGGTCCAATTCTAGTCTTGGTTACTACTAGTACTTATAAACTGTGCTCTTAACCAGCATTGGACTAAGGCTGCAACCAATGATCTTATTATTAATCAATTAATCTACTGATTATTTGATTTGATTTGTTTGTTTTGATTGATCTAACAATTATTTTTTCAATTAATCAATTGGTTATTTTTTGATTAACTGATTTATCCTTGAACTGTAACTTTTGTCAGAAAGGCTTGTGCATTTATCACTTAATTTACAACTATGAAATGTACGAATGAAGGAACCACTTCGACCTTGAATTTTCACATTATAATACTATATATTACAAAAGCTAATATTTGTGAATGGTAGTGGTGGTGTCGTATTTAAAGGGTAAGCTGCAAACAGTTGCTCACACCAACTTACAGCACAGCGTTCATGGGTATCTACATTCTCTATAGGTCTATATGCACATAAATGAACAGCTTACAATTTGCAAATAATTTATTAAAGGAAAATGAGACATAAGGAGTCAGTTGAGGTAGATGGCGAGCAATACAAAATTAAAATAAAATACACAGCTTTCACTAGATAGACCTAAGTTTGACTCCATGTGTGATTAAATTTAGGCAACAAAATCAGATTGGTTAAGATTAAAGAAAAACTGTGGTACAGAACATTTCCCATACATGTGATGTGTTTCAAGAGAAGACCTTTCCCTAACCTTAACCAAATGATGTGAGTCTAAAAATGTCCATAAAAAGTAACACTACTACAAGATCAAATATTTTAGAAGTCAGTGTTGGTAGATTGTAGGTTAATGGTGGAACTGCTGTAAAGGTTTTTTTTCTTCTTCACAAGAATTCTTGTCATCCATCAGAGTTGTTTTCCATGATCTTCCAGCCTTTTGATGTTCCTCATCTCACTACTAAATTCCTTCTTTTTAACAATCTACTAAATAGTTTAGTTGTCCATACCTAACTTGTCATTTATGTTAATTGTCAACATATGCAATCTGTTCAATTATGTTCCCTACATAAACATATTTGTCTTTGCTGTTTTGTCGTATAGTGGTATGCTTTTTAGGAGACAGTGTTGGAATATTTTAAGTTACCAACAGAAATAGTTTCAATGAGAAATGCCTTCTAAGAATATTCTACAAGTTCTGCAAGTAATGCATGCACTTTCTTAGAGCTCTGGAACAAGTCAGGACCAGCCAAACAAAAGTTACATTAAACTTTACGACAATCCTCATTTTCTCCCCAACCCACATTGCCCTGGAAGTGACTGCAGATGGCTGAACCAAGTACAATCACTCAGGCAAGCTCTAACCGACACTGCAAATCTTTGAGTGCTGACAGAACCACACATGCATTAACTCAGTACTCTCTGTGTACAATGCAAAGTGCTACTTTTAGCCACAGCACCCTGTTTGGGAGGATCTGGGCCACATCACAACAAGGAACAATGTACTGTAAAATGCCACAAACAGGGTGAACTGGGTTTTCTTTCATTTGGTCAATGTGGACACTCATACATATTGTTTTGCCTGCAATGTCTCACGTACCCTGAGTGGTCTGTCTCGCTCTTTGCTGTGCCCTGTGCTTCTGACTGTATTTCTGTGTATCTTTGTGTGTATTTCTGTGTGTTAAACTAGAGCCAAACTAGGGCAGTGAGTCCAGCTGAAGCCTTATGCACAGCTGTGGGTCCAGAAGAGGCCCTTTGTGTTGGGATACATTCATGCTCCCTGAAGGAACATAAAATTGTAAGTCAGCACATAAAAAGGCCCTGGTATAGTTAGTAATGGATGTATTTTGGATGTCTACTGCTAAGTACAAAGCTTTTCACTGCTGCTCTGTCTGACAAATGTTCCTGTTGTCGTTAGCCTCTTGATTATCTCATTCTACATCCATTAGTGCCGGTTCACATTTCTGCATCCAGTAATTCACCATTTTCCCCTGACTCTCAGCCAGGGGAATTGCTCACACAATCAACATCAACTCATTGCGGTCCATTAATTTCCGATAAAGTGCAGCTAAGTGGCTGAGGAGAGTCCGCCAATGTGTGGATGCCAAGCCAGTTTGTTGGTGGACGAAAGTTAACCATTACTTGCCTTTTCGCATCAGTTGTCAGTTGCAATGCATATTTGTATTGGCCTGGAGTGGCCAAAGTTAACACTGTTTTCATCTCATTAATGGAAATTTGCATTTTAAAAGACAGAATGAAAACACCAAAGATTCATCTTCATTAAAAAGAGATTTTAGGTTTGTGCACTCATATAAAGGAGATGTGATAAGAGTACAATACAAACGTTATTTTGATAGTATTTCAATATTTTCAACTGCATCTTGAAGCCTTTGGATAGAATTTGCTCATGTGTAATGGAAGTTCACAAAAAGAAGACAGCTGAAAAAAGCTAGTAAGCCAACCTGAGGTTAATGATTTTAAATTATTTTTTAATTTTAACTACAGTTTCCAAGGTTGATGAGGAACGTTCTCCCCCAAGTCATTGTACCATGTCCAGAGCTAATGGATGGTTACACCCAAAGGTAGGATGAAAAGGTGGCAGTCATGGAGAGGGGTGAGGCCCAGCAAAACTGTATAAATGGTAAGGTAGGTAATGACCCTCACTTGATTGCACACACAGAAAGAAATACAGATATACAGATAGATAAAGGAGACGTTGTGAGTTAAATCTCTCCCACAGTTTTGTGAAAAAGTATTTACATCCTTATATTTATAGGATATAGCATTAGCCAGACGTGGGCCAGAGGTTTGTGACTTCCCTTATTAAGAGGCTCTGGAAATGTTCTTCCAGACATTAATAGTAACAGAAAGTTTTTCATAATAACTATTTAATGAGACTTTTCTTTTTTCTCTTCTGGTGAATTGGTTAAAAACGTCTAGGACTTAACAATCCCTGGCATGTTCTTTTTTCTTGACAAGTTAGGCCTTATCAGGGCTCTTAGTTTTGTAACTCAGAAT
>JAUBNQ010000003.1:17259019-17270813 GCA_032353495.1 Ctenopoma kingsleyae | reverse complement strand
ACCGAATGGGAATTGCTGGTGTCTTCTCCTTGTAAGTCGCTTTGGATAAAAGCATCTGCCAAGTAAAGTAAAGTAAAATAAAGTAAAGTAAAGTAAAGTAAACATATCTTATTATCGTAAGTAAGTCGTAAGTAAGTCGTAAGTAATCTCTAGAGAACATGGTATTATCCTATAATTCTTTAATATTCTTTAATCAATTAATGGATTGATTTAAATGGTGTGTGTTTCTATGGTTATCATTTTGGGAGTAAAGTCATGGCCAAAGGTTTTGGCAGTGACACAGAATTCAAGCAGAAGCCTAAAAGTTGGGATCAACTACGAGCACTAATACAGCAAGAATGGATCTCCATGAGTCAGGATTTGGCCGAGGGGATGATATCCAGCATGCCAGAGCAAACTGCAGCAGTCATGAAGAACAAGGGCCAACAAATTCCAAAAAAATGTAAATTCTCTTCCTTCCCTATATTAAATTATCTCTATTTTTCTAGCCCCAAAAAATCCTCCTGTTGATGTCATCTGGATGGGTTTTTCAGTCTAGGTGATGTCATCTGGAAGTTTTCCAGGGATTTTCAGTTTCATCTGGAAGCTCATACTTAGGGAATGAGCTTGGTCTTGGTCTTCCAGAAGACCTCCGGACATCAGCTGAAATCTCTCCTTCAGATGATGTCATCTGGAGGAGCTTTTCAGTTGGCAGCAGATAGATATTAGCAGAGAAGCTACAGTTACTGTAGAAAGAAGGTGGAAATCAGTGAAATCACCCTTTAATGGGACATTAGGGTAAAGCACAGATCAAATGCCATAATTCATTAAATGTACTCATGTTCTGTATATATCCTTTCTCTCTATGTCCATAGGTTTCACACTGATTCAGAACTGTTATTACTACAGAAATGAAGAAGCGCTGCAGACATAACCATTTGGAGAATGAGGGATTTGTGTAAAGTCCTGAAGCAATCTAAAGGTTCTTGGGTTTAATTTCCATTAATCCTAGTCTAGAAATTGACTCACTGAAATTATGCAATGTCATGGCAAAGCAGCACAAATACTTGGCTTACTAAGTAGCTCAGTGAAACCACAGTATAGGTGTAATGAAAGCCTCTAACATTACCCATGATCAGTTAGTAGAGCTACCCAGTAAAACTCATGGTAAGATCACTTCAGCTTATAAAGCATTAAGTCTACTTATTGCTCCAAGGCAGGATCCACCAACATGAAAACACACACATGCAGCAAATTTCCATGCAACTGTTTTAAGTGACAAATTAGAGAGGAACCTTGTCCAGCGGATCCTTGACCACAATCCATGGCTTAAAATCACCATGACAAATCACACATCACTTTAAAGAGGCCTGAATGCTTCTTCATCCTCTACCACCTACGCACACAAACACACAGAAACACAGAGCTGAACGTTTCTCTTCACCTACTTACTCAACAGGTTTGCAGAGACAAAATGTCTTAGGGCCTCAACACATAGATTTACAGCTTTGGCAGAGGGAGCCACAGTTTTCCCTGTGTGCCCTGCATTTAATCCAGAAGTGCTCTGAGCACACAGAAGAATATTCAGTGTTGGTGAGCGGAAAGGTCTCATTTCCAGTACACCAGCACGGCTATTCACTGCTGTTCAATTAGATGTATATATGTATATGTATATGTATGTAGATGCTGATTTCAAATAAAGTTCATTAAGAGAGTGGTTGTTGCTTTACACCTTGATTTACTAGGAAGTAAAATATTACTAGCATTAGCCATGGACTAATAACATAAATTTTTCAGTTAATTAATGACATCATAATGCTATTAGCTACTGACAGCAGCACAACTATTGTTTCTAATCTGTTACTTTATCTGAAATTAATCCAATTTCATCTTATATGTTTTTAGTATTGTTTCAGCTTGTCTTGGTGTGTTTGATGTCACTACTTTTCTTATTCATTTTTGTCTCTTGCTTTGTGAAGCACTTTCTATTGCATTTTGATGTATGAACTGTGCTATAAATAAAGTTATTTATTTTCTCAGTGCTTTTATTTTTTAAATTCAGTGGGTGGGATTTTATGGGTGAATATCTAGAGTCTACCAGCTTGGTGTGACAGTGAAGCTAGTCTCTGTGGCAGGCAATCTGGAATCTATTTAACTAGCACTTTATGGATTACTATTGTATTCACTTAAGACTCACACTTAGTCCCTCTGTAATTACTGACTTCTCTAACTTGACACAATGTGAGCCAAGTTGTGACGTAGACCCGCAAAGCACAATAATAACTTTCATCCACTGACACAAAAAAGAAGATGCTAGTATTCTTTGAAATATTTCACAAGGCGTGTTCACTTTAACAAAGATGCATACTCGTTTAAAGCTTGTTTATGGGACATTCTGAGCCTTAGTTCTGTCAATAAATGTTGGTAGAACTTTAATCTTAATAGATTTTCATCTTTTTATTTGAGGAGCAATCATACGTACTTGTACGTTTTGTAACTACACTCTGCATTATATTTAGGGTTCTGGGGGCTATAAACAGGATAAATAATGTTGCTATGGAGTCAGTGAGATATGCTCTGGGCTACATTTATAGACATTTATTCGTGACAAACATCACATGTAACAGTATCTCCAGATGGTGCAATCCACACTGAATCCAGATTTGCGAGTATGATTTTTTTAATGCAAATCGTGGTAATCTGATACCTTAATTGCCTGTATGAGCTGTGTGTTGCTGCTGCAGCTCCAGCTGCTGACCACAACAGTAAGCAGGCCAACACAGCAGGCCAAATCACAATAACTAACTTCCTGTTGTTTTTCAGATACCTGCATGCACTTGACCCTTTTACCTCACGCAATATCTCCATGTTACACCCTTCAACTAAAAACCCTCATTGTCTTGTGTCCTGCATGTAATTAATTGCTAAAATTTCCATAATGCTTCTTCTAGAATACCTCATTGTCCTTATGTTTCATCTAAAAGTAAAGTTTCACAATATTTTAGACAATCTAAGCAATATTATATGTCATTATAAGGAAGGCAGATGATAATATCTACCATCGCTTCATAAGAAATAAATAGAAGTCGGAATCACAAAGGAGAAGCACATATAAAAACAAAGTGCTGCAATACGACCATGCAAAAGAGAGTCAGCTATTTCAGTGCATTATAATTTCAGAGAGTGGAGTGAGTCAGCAAAAGAGGAGCGAGCGCATGAGGAATAAAAGACAGAGGGTTTAAAAGGGGGAGACGGTCAGGGAGGATGAAAGATTGTTGCTGTAAAAGAGACAGAAAGGATAAAATGAACTAACTGCAGAGCGGGCCCAAACAATATCCAGAGTCCAAAGGGCCCTTTGAAACAGCAGGGTGATGAAACCTCCTGTGCTCCCTGGCAATGGGACAGCGCAGGGGCCACGCAGCTCTGAGCGCCACAGCCAAAACCTTACATAACAGGCCACATTGCTGAGCACTCCCATTCCAGCACCCCTTAATAGTGAAGGCACAGCAGCCACAATCCAGGAGGACTGACAGAGGACACCAGGAGAAAAAGCTTGAAGTCTATAGCTTCAAAATAACATGTTTCATTTTAGCCCAGTACTGAAATAGCTGGAGAGGACTTTTTTTTTACCGTGTTTGAGTTCATGACAAACATAACGAGCATGTATCTCAGTGTGTGAACATGTAACTTGACAATGCTTACGGTGAAAATGTGCAAACATGCAGTTTGTAGTTCTGTAAGAAATACCTATAGTTGCAGGAACATTTCGTGGGGGCTGGTGAAATTGAATGAAATCCTAACACTTGCATACAATTAGCCATTACTGTCCAATCAGAAAGTGAGAGAGCTGACCTGACTTACTTTTTCATACACAATGTAAATGGCCATTTTTTCTTTATTTGACAGTTGGTAGTTGATGCAAACATGAAACAAGAGTATAATGTGCACAAAATGTCCTTTCCGGGAACCAGATATGTTGTGGTTATATGGTATTTAACTTTTAACAACTTCTAAAGTGGAAGTGGGAATCTTATACTTCACTGCATGCGCTCTGCTCTCAGAATGCCAGGCTCTTGGTTATCCCAAGAGTTAAAAAGGAGTCAGCTGGCTGTAGGGCCTTTTCCTACCACACCCCTTTCCTCTGGAACAACCTCTCTGTTGACATCAGACAGTCTCAATCTGTAGAGGTCTTTAAATCTAAAATTACCCTTTGTCTTTTATTCTTTAGCACATGAGCATACAGGCTGTGTGCCTCTCCTTCCCTGTCTCCCTCATGATATTCTTGTCTGTTGGCTTGTTATTGTATTTTTGCTCTTCTTTTGTCTCTCCTCTACCAACTCGGCCCAACCGGTCGAGGCAGATGTACGCTCACTCTGAGCCTGGTTCTGTTGGAGGTTTCTTCATCTCCACTGTCACCAAGTGCTTGCTCAAGGAGTTTATCTGTTCTAAGTGTGATAATGACATAATTCTGTTGTGATTTGGAAATATATGAATAAATCAAATTGAACTGAACCACACTGGAACCAGGATGCCACAGTGAATATCACTAAATTCAAAAAGACTTAACACCGGGGGCATGGAACTGCTCCCAGTGGAACCACACATATCCACCAATTTCACAGAAATGGGAAAACTGGTTCTATTGAGTATTAATGGTAATAAAGCAAGAGTCTAGAGAAAAGCTTTACCCAGTGGTAGGGCTGAAAGAAAGGCGAGGGCCTTGATCATACCATCAAGTATGATCTGTTGACTGTGTTGGATGAATACACCCACTAACTGACCAGCATCACCAGACTTAGACCATGTCACTACCAGAGCAAATAACACCCTTTGAAACTAAACAGGAATTTTCCTACTGTATCTTTCTGTCTTAGTGTACCCACTTCCCTTCAAACTACATAGCTACATTTATTTTTGGAGAACACCTACTTCCCAAGAACCCATAGAGAATGAGGGCAGGAACTTACATTTATTCAAAAGGTGGGTGGACTTAAAAAAAACTCCAAACCAAGTACATCAGAAGACTGGGGTGTGTCTGTAATTGTAGAACATGGTTTTTAGCTGCATTTCACTCTACTATGGTTACTGCTTTTGGAGACATTTCTGACTCTTACAGTTCTACAGACTTCCCCCTTCAATCACACTGGAACTAAATGAGGCTCTATAAAGACGCTGTTGATATGTCATTGTAAGGGACTGACGTTAAACCCTAATTTCTTTTCTATGCTTGCCATTTCAGCAACACCAGACGTATGTCAAAGTGACTTACTGTCTTCAACAGTATGTTTGCCCTGCTATAACACCGCCACTGGAACATGATTACATTATATAATAAAGCAAACACATTTAATGTTGTTCTAGATCTACCACGTTATATGTATTAACCTTACTTCTTACTACAAACATATAGCATTTCTACCTCTTCATGTATCCCTGCTCACAATATGGATAGATGCTGAACAAATATTAACTGAAATGCAGCCTTATTGCATTGGTTTTCAATCATGAAGATGGATATCTGTACCAAAGAAGGGCTCTATATATTTTGTATTTAATCATTAATAACATAATTAAATATGAAAAGCCAAACCTTAACTATGAATTGCTCAGAAAAGTTTCATGTTTGACCCTAAACACTGAAATTAATCTACTACAGAATGACAAAATCTGCTTTTTTTTAATGGCCCAGACACTTATTTAGTCCTTTAATTCTTTCAGACTGAAGTATTTTCAAGCCAGATTGAACAATTTCTAATATTTGATTAAATACATCAATTGTTTCATTATATCATTTAACTTCTTCCTCTAAATTACAGTAACCAATGATTTATTATTCCCAGTGAAGCTTAAACTCGTTCATCCACATAACGAACTTCTGAAGCTCACTACCAGTTCTGCTACATTACATCGTTACGACTTTTCCTCATTTTACAACCTGCTGACGCCAATGACAGTTCCACTGAACACTATATGACAATGTCGATGTGACTTTGAGCACAACAGATGAAATTACTGTAAATACAAAGATGCAAGATGTTGAGACACGAATCAAAATCATTCAAAAAAATTAAGCAATCTGGCTGAGAATTTAGAAGAAAAAGGCAACTGGAGATCTCTATCAGCATTAACATTCCTCTACTTGCTCTTCCCCTGCCAGTCTGTGTGGTATCAATATAAGGATGGTCACGTGACTTCTTACCCCAGCTCACCCCATCACTCCACAGAGCAGCACAGCCAGGCGCAGAAACACTGAAAATTAAGGCTTTTACAGCTCCTCTCCCTCTTTCTCCATGAATAATTCAGCCACATCCAAGCCTGAGAGCATTTTTTAACTTTCCCCGAAGCATGAAAACACAGCACAGCGCCAGGGGGGGTTCATAAGCTCTTCATAGCATACATAAATCCACTCCCGATTATAACAGGATCACATTAGGCCACACAAATAGAAGTTTTGCTGACGCACAGGTACAGGTAGTATGTGTGATGTGTTATCCTTTTTGTAAAAATAATGCGCTGAATCGGTGCATCTGGAAGTAGAAACAAATCCCAAATAAATGTGGAAAATCACAGCGAACATGAGGTTTTTGTAAATCTGCTGAGGAATCAGTTTCGGTGATTAAGGCAAACTCACCCTTACTAAATAATCGCAACATTTAACTTGAGGGGAGCGGCATTTGTGGTTTATAGTTAAAAGCTAACACAAATAATTTCAAATCTGGAAAAAGTCATCACATGCTTTCTGCATTTTTTGTGTTATTAGAAGTCAGTCTTGCTTTTATAGGTGCAGATACGTCATAAAAGGAAATGTACAAGAGCTTATTGAGTATCATTTGAAATGTTTATGGTCTTATTTTCCAGACAAACAATTTCTTCAATATGAAATGCAATATTTCCAGATATTGGTGTTTCAGATTAATGTGGTAATTTTCAGTGTATTTCAGTGTATTCAGTGTTTTTAGTGTAAATCTACTATTCTTGTAACATTTTATTGTGTAATGTGACATCACTACAGCAACCATAACTCAAAACTCAAAAATAGCTAAAAGAAAAAGGTTGGTGCCAAAAACTAAATTTCTACTAATGTAGACATTTCAGAGAGAGTCAAGGTTTCAGTGATAGGACAAATGTGGCTGGAACGACAGAGGGTTAACTGGTTTTGGGAAGGACACCTTTGATTGTTTTAGGACAATTGCACGAGCTTGAGCCCCCAGACCTCACCTTTCTGCATATGCCTGCAGCATGATGAAACCTCAGATGCCTGCAAAAATACATGCAGCTATGTATTTCAGAGTCTGGGAGAACTGATGTTCTCACTGTTTGTACCTGCTCTTTAAAATATTCAGGGTGTACCCTTGGTGAGGAGGAAACTTGTCACTCAGTGTCAATGTGTCTCAAAACAGCAAAAATCTTTTGGACAACAGCAAAGATTTGAGTACAGTTGCTGCATCTTCATCTGTAGTTTTTTACAAATTAAAATATAAATCTATAAATCTCTGCCTGGCTGGACTACTAAACACACTTTTCCTGCTTGCTTTATGTAATATTCACGTTCATCCTATGTCAAGTTCACAGCTTTTCTATACTATAAAACTATACAAGTACATTAAATACAGTCTGAAAGTGGCAACATTTTATTTAAATCAGTAAAATAAAAGTATAGGAAAGAAGGAATTTGGGGAAACCACACCAAAAGATTCTCACACACATAAAAAAAAAGTTTCTTTCAGCTGCTACCTTTTGGGTTCGCCACAGCAGATCACTTTGTATATTTGATTCAGATGCCCTTCCTGACACAAACCTCTCCATTTATCTGGGCTTGGGACCTGCACTAGGGAGACAGTTAGCAATTGCAGACTGCCCTACCTACTGCACCACTGTCTCAGCTCTCTCACACACATATACTTGATAATAAATAAGAACTTACCTGTAGTGGTAACGGTGGATGATTATCATGGGCCAATCACATAGGAGAAAAAAGACAAAGTAGAAGAAAGAAAAAGTTATTTAACTGTCGGTTCAGTCAGTCCATTTGTGTCAGATGCAAAATTACATAACATAACATGAAAAACTTTGGAGCCAATTATTTTTGAGGATGCTAAATTCTGGTAAACAAGGCCATGCTACACAGTCTGATCCAGTTCAAGTGGTCTGAGTGATGAAGTACATTTTATTTTAAGACCTCCCTTTGCTGCTATCTTTGTACATCTGCTTTGGAACATTCATTAAAATACAACCAGACACTGAATAGATGCTTTATCTGTGTTCAACTGCTGCTGGTGATGCCTTGCTCAGAGGAGGGATGGTGTCAGTACAAAGAAGGCACACACACATTTAACCACTGTTAATATGTAAATACAGGTCAAACTCTGGACACTGAGTCGCATGGGAAAGGACTGTCTGTAAGAACACCTCAACTAAGTTCTGTTCTTCGCTCTCCATGTACAGTTATTCTATCCGTCCACATCAAACAAAGGTTTTCAGAGCTATCGACGTTATTGTCATGCAGATTTTGCCCATTAATCTGCAATTAATAAGCCACCACCATATGCCAATGTCTTCCAATTTTTTTATTAAATGAGCTCAGCAGAAACATCTTAAAGAAAATCTACACTGGATTCATGATGTGTACCTTAAGGGCACTGTCTGTGCAGAAGAATTTACCCAAAGGGATTAATAAAGTATCAGTTATTATTCTTATTAATAAAATACTTTGTAAATAATGGAAATAATTATTGAAACATACTATTGCTAAAAACAATTGTAAATTTAATCTTAAGACATACTACAATAACCAGCTGTACTAGAGTGAAGTGTGCGAAAAGCACAAAAAAGTACTGGGAGATAAAATAGACTGCAGTGCTTAGTCAAGAAATAGACACAGGATGACTTAGATCTTTTTATGCCACATTCAGAAAAACAGTAAATACTTGTATTTTTTTAAAATGGTGAGCTGTTGCTTTAAGAAATGTTCAATCAGACTCCAAAATAAAACTCGGGCAGTTGCTGCTAAAATCACAAGTCCCCTGGTAACTCTGTAATTCCAGTGTGAATAAAGTCTGGGAAAAAGACATGTACCAAACATCCTTCCATACTTCAGAATGCAATCCCCAGTTAACAGTAGCATGACTCACAGTAATCTCATTTTAGATGTAATGTAATGTTTTTTGTGCAGGTTCTTTTTCAACTTTCCAGATGTGTGACGAACCAGCCAATCGTAAAGCAATCTGTCTGCTAACTTCACCAACTTGTGTCGACCCGTTGCTTTAGACAAATCATCACCTCTGGAAACACTTTCTGCGTGCTGAATTATCATTCGATCACTCAAACAGCACTGCCACAGCAGGAGCTGCATTATGCTCTGTTCTGCTCCATTTATTATTTATTTATTTTGGTAAGTCACTGTTGATGTGTAGAGCTACTGTGGATGGGGAGTCAGCATTTCTTGAATGTGCTTCAACACATGCACCACACACTGCCCCCTTACAAACCTTCAGTCCAGCCATGATCTGAATGATGGAATGGTTGACTGCGGCACTTGACTAATGTTAATAGTTACACCTTTTTTTATGAATATTTTTGGCATTTTAGTCTTTATTTGACAGTGAGAGAGGCAGATAAGGAACATGTGGGGAAGGGTGGTATGACATGCAGCAAAGGTCTCGGGACGTTGCAGATACATGGCATGTGCGCGGACCTCTAGGCTACCAGTGCTACCAATTAATTACTAATTACTAATTAATAATTACGTGTCTCTAATGGCACCTGCACATTCTACACATATTATTTAAAAGCAGCTACATTTCTGTGATGCAGAGCTTTTCAGCTGTCATATACATGCAAATGGGACTGGCTGTAAAATTATAAAAGCAAAGAACACGTTCCAAGGGGTCACAACCACAAAAATGAAACTTGTGTTTTATGGTAACCCAAATGCCAGTCAAACTAAACTAAAAATATATACAGTGCTGCGAAAAAAGATATTCAATCCCCTTTCAGTTGCTTCTCTTATCTTTTCTCGTACTAAACCGTTTCAGATCTTTAAACTAAATCTAACGAAAAACTAAAGCAAACTGTGCACACATAGAATACACAATATAAATTATTATTTTATGAAGTAAAAAGGTGATGTAACACCAACTAAGGGAAGGGGAAAGGTTACAAAGCTAATTCTAGGGCTCTGAGACACTGTTTACAAGTGGAGTGGACTTGGAGCAATGATGAACCTTTCCAAATTTGGATGACCTTCCAAACTTTGTCCATAAGAACAGCAACAACTTGTCCAACCTTGAACCTTTGCTGCTCAAGGTCAGGGGGACTTGCCATAACTGAGGGAACCATGAATTCTGCTCTCTACCAAAGATTCCTTATTTTCTTATGTTGTATTTGCAGTAGTTAAGTCTGTAGACACAACTGTCACATTGAATTAGGGTACAGTATGTAGATCTAATCCTTTATTTATTTTCATTCAACATCTGTTAACAATTGTCTGGTTGGAAAAAATACTGCTTTGCTAAATTTCATTTAGTTTAGTGATTTTCCTCTTTCTGAATTCAAGTTTAAAATTATTCCACAAGGAATCATTAATAAATACGAATAAGAATGTTTAAATACAGACATATGATGCAGGAACTAGTAGAATAATGTGCTATTGTCACTGTATGCACCAGAGGATTAAAACAAAGCTTTTTTGTTATAATTTCAAATATTACGGTTTACAGTTCACGAAAAGCAAAAATCCACTATCCCAAAATATTCTATTGAGCTTCACATTTGAGTAAATTTACATTTATACAGTAAGAATACCATGTATCTCTCTGTCTAGTTCATTACACGCAACCATCACTGAAAGGGTTGGCTGTCTGCAGAGATTCATGGAAAGTTGGAAGGGAAAACTGAGGACAAGTAACAGGGATGACCTCAGCCTTAAGAAGACTGTCAAATGAAGGTGATTCAAAAACTTGGGATATCTTATCAAGAAGTTGAGTGATGCTGGATGCTACTGCTGAACCAGAGACAACATCAGAAGCCACTTACCTGGGCTACGGAGAAAAAAATTGGACTACTGCTCAGTGGTCCAAAGTCCTCTTTTCAGGTCAAAGTAAATTTAGCATTTCATTTGGAAATCAAGATTCCAACATCTGAAGGAAGACTGAAGAGGAACAGAAGACAAGTTGCTTGTAATTTCCACAGTCGGTGATGATGTGGGGTACCAAATGCTGGTGTTGGTTCACTGTGTTTTATCAAGTCCAAAGTCAATGCAGCTGTCTACAAGGAGATTTTGGAGCAACGATCCCGTTGTTGTCAAGCTTTATGGAGATGCCAATTTGCTTTTCCAGTAGGACTTAGCACCTGCCCACAGTAGCAAAACTACCATTAACTGAATTGCTGACTTTGACATTACTGTGCTTGATAGGCCATACAACTTGCCTAACCTGATCATATTAGGATAGGATAGGATAGGATACTTTATTACGGACTCCAGCGGTAGTTACAGTAGTCCAGCAAAAAACGACAACACCATACATATAAAATACACGACACAGATTTAAAAACATACCATATACAGTGCTGCTTGAAAGTTTGTAAACCCTCCAGACATGGCCACTGTTTTTGTAAAAAAAACATTAAAACAACCTTATTACACATATATCGAAATCACACCTTCCAAATAATGGACACACACACAAAAAGAGAACAAAGGCGGTTTATTTCACAAAAACTAAAGATTTTACATGTGCAAAAGTATGTGAACCCTTGTATTAGTAGCTTGTGGCTCCTCCTTTTGCAGCCATTACTTCAACTAAACGTCTTCTGT
>JAUBNQ010000003.1:17243942-17255592 GCA_032353495.1 Ctenopoma kingsleyae | reverse complement strand
ATCTATCTATCTATCTATCTATCTATCTATCTATCTATCTATCTATCTATCTATCTATCTATCTATCTATCTACACATACTCCACATGCAAACAAAACCCCTGTTCAAAGATCCAAGCTTTTCTAACACATTTCCAGAAAACCAATAAATCTTCCAAATGTTTGTTTTAAGTGGAAACAGATTTTTTACTTTGGCTATGAACTTCATTTTCAAAGAAGATTTCATGGTTTAGTTATTACTAATTTCTAATATGCTTAAGACTAACTACAGGTTAAGGTCCAAAACTGATAGGCAGACTGTAGCAGGCACTAATGCATTTTGTTTACTCCGCAGGTATTTCCTTCATCAGTCTGAATCAGACTCAGACTGATTTGGAGGAAATTCTCCAAAGACTCTTGGACTTTCCTCTGAAAACCCTTCTGCAATCCAGTCCCAGCTGAAGTCCATCAGTCTTATCCCATCACAACAGCCATCCTATCTTTTTAATAAGGTTTGATAGGTTACATGTCCTCTACAGCCTTGTTGAAACAAATGGTCATTTTTTAACTATGCGAGTTACACAATACATTTTTTAAATTATAACAAGGACAGTGCATGTACTGGGAGAAAATAAACCACTCACTCAGAATCGATGCAGTTATTTGCAAATGAACAGTCAAAACATGATCTACACGTATAATGTTCGACACAATGGCATATAGTGTATAGAGAACAAAAAAAGAAAAAAAAACAACAGGTGACACAGGTAGGGAAAACAGAATGATATGAGTGAGTCATATACTCATAGAAAGCCCAACCTGTGTTCATCTGCACATTGATACACACGTGCACATGTGCATGGAGGGTATATATAATGCAAGTATAAAGACAGTAAATCAGACTGTGTAGGGTTAAGTGTGGCAGGCTCTTTCTGCCTTGCTACCATGTTTTACTTCCTGGCTCTGTGCTGAGGAAAATGAGGAAGGTGACTGAAAACAACATCAGGAGACTTTATGGTTGACATTTTTGGTTGATTAATTCCATGTTTAAGTCATCTACCTACACACAGTGCCACAAAATGCAAAGCTGCATGACAGAAATAACTCAAAATAAAATTTGAAAACTCTTAATACTTTGAACTCTTGGCTGTTTCTGCTCAGTTATAATTGTTAAGCTTATGGTATAGCACAATTTTTGTTTCTATCATGCTTTGAATTATGTAATACTGCTGTCACTTCATTTGAATTAATCTGGACACAATCTATATAGCTGTAGCCTTTAGCTTAGCTTTCAAATCTGGCAGAGTGGAGCTTGTGGCTCTACTTGTGGCTGAGCTTCAGAATAGGCAGTTGTGATACAGCAAAATGTAATTACTGTACCAAAAATAATTTAGTGCAATGGAGGTCTAAGTGCAGCTTCTGTTTGTTGTGTTGTTTATAGTACCAGAACCCACAATGCCAGAACACTCAATGCTATCATGACCAACCCAAAACTGAAGACAATGAATATTACCACTCTGTGGTTTAATGTTTATGTGTTATGTGTGTGTGTCTTTTGACATAACTTGGTTTCTTTTTATTCAATAAAGAAACCACTACAGTAGTGTTGATTGTTATCAAGTCATTGAATGGTCGTCTCAGTCCGTATCAATATCACACCCATAGTTACGGTTCAGTAGGGCACCAATTGACCCACTAGTAGGTGATTATCATCAGTAAGAGTGGTTATAAGGCAACATCTAGCAGCCATGGTAAATTAACAGAATCAAGAGTGGCAGTTAGTGACATAACTTAAAAGCAACAAAGTCTGTGCTGCCTCTGAAACAATAGGTCCCAGTTTCTAATTTGAAACTGAAAGTCAATATTGCAACTTTAGTCAAAGTTACATTTCAACCCAAGCCACAGTTTTCCCTAAACCTAACCAACTTGTCTTTGTGCCTAAACGTAACCAAGTCTTGCTAATAGCCTACTGAGCCTACTGGCAAGTAGGGACCCATTAACCTGTATCTATGGTGCTCATAACAACAGAATAGTGAAATTGTAATAGAAATTCATATAATCTGAACGGTGCCCAACTCTGCCCACCCTTTTTCCACCAAGTCATTTCAAGAGCTGGAGTCTCAGCCAGGAGAACTGGTTTCTTGAGGTTCCAAGTGTCTTAATGCTTTGACAGAGATGTTCTAAGAGTATTCTGAACGCTGGAGCCTCTTTTAACATCCAACACTCAGGACGAAAAACTGCAATGGAGGATCATTTAAATGCTTGTAAAAATACCTCATGATTTTGAGCAATGCTGGCTAAAGCTTTGAAACAGATTGAGGATGTATTTCTGCCCAAACTGAGCTTCTTTTGAAAGATGGGATTTAAGTGTGTTAGAGACAAACTGATTAAAGTGAGTATTCTTTAGATATCTGTTCACTGCATCATGTTGCAACATGACGACTGGTAGAAGTTCACATGTAGACACCTTCTGCGGCAGAACAGAAGACAAACCACCTCCAATATGATCCTCTTTCAGTTTTATCTGGGGAATATCCAGGTCTTTTTCCATTTCCTGCAGTTAGGCCACACAAACCGATGAATGCCTGAAGTAATAATTCATGCCAGAAGTAACATCTTGATTTTTTTTATGTGAGGGAAAATGTCAGCAGCTTGGCTCCTTCAAAGACCAACTGGTGTATGAAGCAGTTAATGTTTTCAACAGGAGGGAAGTTCTCCTTAGTCCAGCTTCAGACCTCTGGTTTTTATCACGTTTAGAACAAAAACATGTTCACTTAACCCATTCATATACCCATCAATGTCTATCCTAATGTGACTAAATACCACAGACTGTTAAACAAGGGAAACAAGCTTAGTCTAGCTGTAATCTTTTGTCTAAAAATAATGTGAAGGTGACATCACGTTGTGTTGAATTTCTGTTCACACGCCATCTTGTGAGGGTCGTGCTGGCCTTCTGATTAAGTTTCCTGTGAATTTGCAACTCATGCACCCAGCCACTAATAAACTGTTCTAGTTTCTTGGAATTTACAACTTTTAAACTTAAACTTATTAATTATTAATAATACGTATTAATAAATACTTATTAATAATTTACAATGTATGTGTTACTCTGAGTGGATGTGGAGCAACAAGGTCTGTAATCCAACTTTGGGCTGCCAAGTCATAGAACACCTTTAGGAGCTATTTGTATGTTTGAGCTTGCATTTACTCACCTGGGGTATTTTTATAAGTGGCTTCAAAGAAGCTCTTTTTTTTCTTTTGTTTTTCTCCTTTGGCGTTTGTTCCTGGTCTCCTGCAGTTTTTGTGTTGTGATTTGCTTTTGTGGCATTCCCATGTTTAAAGTAGTGTTTTAATAAAGCTCTTACTGGGCATTTGCTGTTCCTTCTTTGAGTTCTTGAGTTCAAAGCTTGTTTTTTGTTTTCTACACTGTAAAACTTTATTAAGCTTTTTAACGAGGGCCAAATTTGATAATGTGAAAAATCCCGGGGGCCGATGGTCCCTTCAGACATTTTATACATAAGAATTTCAATACCTATGCACTGTTTTATAACTAATTTATTTTCATTGTCACAATCCTCATTTTTAAATAGCATTTTAACCAAAACCAAACCTCACAGGAGTGAACAAATGAATAACATTTCTCTAACTTTGTCTCTGTGTTGGTGTGCAGTTGATGTGATGCGTTTTTGTCTGTCACGGCTGGGATGCAAACCCAGAACTCTGGTGTCAGAGAGCAACTCTTTACCAGCCGAGCTAGCAGAGACAACGCAGAACTTGCAATATGACGGTGTTTAAGATGTGTGCGTATGATTGTATGATGTGGGCTGGTCTGGACCAAGAGGCCAGCGCAGATTTTTTTTTATCCCAGTCTGTCCCTATAAATAATACATTTTAAAACTGAAGCAGCAGGCCATATAAAATCTGGCCACGGGCTGGACTTCGGACATGCCTGATCTATGTTAATAGTGTGTTTTCTTTTTCTTTCCCATTCGTTCTCTCTTCCCAACTTCCCAAACAAAACAAAACATATGTAGGTAATTAGCACATGCAACTTGGTGTGACGTAATTTCATATTCTCTATAGACATGTCTGAACTGGGTCAGCCTGTCAACTCACACATGGCTAAACCTCTTTATCTGAGCCGTGATGTTTAGTGCGCAAATGCCTACACCTGGGAAATGGTATTTTAAAGGGAACTACACACCTAAATATTGGAGAAATTACTTATTATAGGGCAACAGGTCATTTCAGTGTTTCCCCTACCAATATACAAGGGGGGGGGCTTCCTGCCCTCCCAAAGGCACCACCTGCCCCCCAAGATGGTCAAGTTAATTTTATTTAATTAGATTTCCTGTACATTGCAAGTAATTTCAGGTTTCCTTCCTATAGAACAGGTCTGTACCTTGTCCTTTTACTAACTAAATCACCTCGTTATTTATTGTATTTACAGGACGGTATAATTTCTGTGTCTACATGATCGTGTTTACTATTCTCCTCTGATCTCTGTATCACACACAGGGAGTTCTGCCGCAATGCGTACACACAAAGACACACAGCAAAACACCAGCAGACAGAGAGAGCATGTCGGGAAATATGACTAAAAAAGCATAAAGGCACCGGCCCTGATGCGCATAACACACATCGGGAGTGGCACAATTTTCTTCCATTCATATTTCCATTGCACAGCTGATATTAGACAAACAAAACCATCTGTTTATATGATTTTAGTGCATTTTCCTTGTTATGTTGTTGTTATGTTTCTAGCATTACATAACATATTTCTACCATCTGGAACCTTCCAGCTGTATGTAGAATTATTTCTTGTCCATTTGGAGACATCGCATAAAAGATTCCATATAAACATCTCCACAGTGAGAACTTCTGTGCGCATTTCTGCAAGTGTCACTTGCAAGCACTAACTCTATTAATTATTCATGATTATTAATTGTCCCCAACACAGATACAGGATTGGCTGAAACGTGTCATTCCAAAAAGTGAATGAAGGTTTGACACACTCAGCGCTGGGGAAACATAACAGTGGCTAATCCTGCAATGGTTGGACCTGTGTCAGCCCCCCAATCCCCCAGTGCCACCACACGCGTGCTCCTCCTCCAACCCCAGTAATACCTACAAAGTTTACTAGTTTATTGCACTCAAGTAATCAGGTTACAGTCGGATTTCTTGAGCTGATTTCATGTCAACGGGAAACCTAATTTCTGTAATCATGGTAGGGGATTAGCAAAGCCAGCATTCTCCAGGCTGATTTCTCCCAGAGAACTCTGATTACTCTGGCTTGTATACGCATAACTGGGTTTCTGATTGGCTTTTTACAAGTGTGCATGTGCAGGACAAAGACACTCACCACTCTCTCTGTCACTACTCTCGCTGTCAAATTCTACAAAAAAGTAACCAATTTTAAACACGTAGCTGCTCTGTCAGTAACATATGACTGTACAAACACACATTTCTTAAAAAGAACAGCAAGTTGACTGCTGGCTGGTTAAAGCCACTGTGATTGACTAAAGTAAAATATAACATCCTCTCTGCTCCACTCTACTGTTTGTCTTTGAGCAGAGAAGAGATGAAACACAGAAGAAAGGAGAGAGAGAAGTAGACACCCCACACTAGGAACTGAGTAGAGTAAAAAACAAATAATTATCAGCAATTGCCAGCATCAATCCTTTCAAACATGCCCATGTCCCGATGCTGAACTTTAGATTTTCTGTAATTTGTATCTGATTTAATGAATATTGAAACAACTGCAGAAATGCATAAGCACTAGCATCTTAAGATAATATTTTTACACCACACACACACACACACACACACACACAAGGATCAGCATGTGCAAAGAAACATTGGTCTGATTATACAACAGCCTTTTGCCTGAATACCTTCTGGTTCCTGGGAAACACTAAGAACCCCTCAACATCTGGGTAACACCTTTGCTACTAGGGTTTTTGTTGGGGAGTGCACGCACTATACGTGGAGCCAAATGCAGAGAGACTGTAGAGAGAACTCCTGCTGCAGAGCGCCCACAGCCTCAGACAGGAAGAGCACGAGTGGCCCAGGCAGCAGGCCAAAGAAAAGCTGGAGTGGCCTCAAATTTGAGTGTCCCTGAACGACCCAGCCAAAGTAGAGCTAGGATACTAGAAAAACGCTACAGAGACCAGAAACACATGATCAAAGTAAATCAATCATCTTCTTCAAGTGTGACAGAACTTCAGGCAATCTGCAAGAAAGATCATGCTCAGATCTAGGACTTTATAAAGCCTATAAAAACACCCACTGTGTTGTATTTTTCCTTTTACTTTCTAAACCTGTTTTCTCATTTTAGGCTGACAATTTATAGCACTGAAGTGTTGCCTAATAAATTTAGGCATAAATTTTCTTGAAACAACCGGTTGTGAAAACCTACAGAAAGCTTGGTCATTTTTTTGACATTAAACTGAGACAAATCAAATCTGAAAGTTCAGTAACTGTGACTCAAAGGCACAGTAGCAACATTCACACTGACCATTACAGGACAAGGATAAGATACTGCATGATTCCACCATAGATCCTTCTGGTTGACGTCTACATTCATCACATTCAACACAATGACTTTGGTATTGTCATTGAAATGGATTTCTGTAAGAGGGAGACAAGCCTAAATTCTTGTTGTGCTACACATACCCACATTGGCCATGGTTCAGCAGAAACGTCTAAAACAGAGTGTGACACACAAGAAGAGATTGTTGGATGTGACGGATTCATCAAAGTGCACTTGTCTGAGCTGGAGTATTCAGAAGGGGAAATTTAACAGAGAAGTGATGAGAGGGAGACACAGCCGACACCTACGTTACCACTTCAGCTGATAACAAGGCGTCCAGCAGCCCAGACAGGACTACAGGAGACCAGGAGCATATGCGGTCACTACTCCGGTTGCCTACTGAGGTTGAATGCAAATTCTGTAATGAATTGGACATTCTAGAGCTGATACTGCAGGGGCTGTGAGATGGGAGGATACACTTTAAAGCATCACACACCAACCTGGCTTCTCAGCACACCCGAGGACCAGAGTGTTGGACACTTTCTTCAACGTGGAAAAAATAAATTAGAGCAGAAACCATGTTAGGAATTGTTCTGGTTTCTTAATAATCTCTTTTTTGGCATTTTATTTTTGGGCTTAATAAAGCTCTGTCTCTGTCTGTCTAATCTATCAGCTGACCTATGGCAGCAGTGGTTAACATGCAGTAATTTATTCAATACACATATTTCTACTCTCTTTGTGGAACAGTTGTTACTTTAATAGACTCCAATGTACCGTCCCATCAAAGGTCAGCTCTGTCAGGACAGTTCATTATTGCCCATCTGTATGCCATTTGTGTAGTAGCTTCTGAGAGCTGCAGAGTACAGTATTCACAACCAGTGAAACATCACACCCCACCACAACCCTCGGTTTGTCAAGAGTTCCGCCTCATAGACAATATCACAGTTTTGCTCACTACAGCAGCAGGATATGCCAGTGAAATATTTTTTTTGATAGTGCACAGGTCAAAACAATGCACAAAGTATCCAATAAACATATGATGATAGTGAGAGACAATAGAAGAGCATATGTTTTTCCATGCTGCACCTATTCCACTCTGCACTGTAGCTGTCGGGATGGTCGAGAGGTCTAAGATGCCGAGGTTTCTGGTGTCTGACTGACAGCAAAAGGTCACTCACAATGGACAGCTTTGACACTAGTAAGCTTACAGATGTCCATGACTCTTGATGTTCACATGAGCATTTGGATACAATATATCAGACAGGAAAGGAACATTTACATCTTGAGTGCATTCAGTTTGTTGGGTGCAGATGAAATGAGCAGGTGTAAACCAGTTGTTGATGTTGGCTGGGCAGCGAAGGTCTGGACACACAGACGTGCTAATCTGGATTCATCTGACGTCTTTTGTTTTCTCTGCAGCGCAGCTTTGGCCTGTGTGTGCTAGTGTGCTTCATTTAGCTAATGTTATCTAGCTGAGTGTCCTATGGCTTTATGAAAACAGTTCATTATGTATTGTTTTTTAGTTTGCAAATCACACGCTGCCCCTCAACTGCAAGTATGAGCTTCCAGTCCACTGGTTCTCTGCTGGGAAAAACCCACTAGAGCTCTTATGAACTGGCATCAGTGCAACAAGCACATAACACAACAAAAGCTGCAGCAGCTCCATAACACACACGTAGACAGCCTGTTTGGAAATCACATCCAGTGCAGGTATCTAACCAGGTTCCATGTGCATTTAACCTGAGCTGGTGTCACCTTTGGCTACTCAGTAAAGGATACCTCACCTAAACAATGGGTCAGAGAAGAATGAACAGCAGCTTCAATACAAAGTAGGAAATTATTTGGCATTTTTGCAGGAAGAATTAAATGTAGTAGTTTAATTAAATCTTTTCAGCTCTACCTCGTCCACATATTGATTGTGGATTAGCTTTTTCTGAATCAGTTATTTATTTTGTGTTCATGTTGTTCACTGGTTGGTTTTTACTAGTGATGTAGTAAATTAGGTGAATGCACTGAAACTTAAAGGTTGACTTCACCAATTTTCCAGCTTTCCAGTTTCCAGCTGAAAAACTCCAGATGACGTCTGAGGAGTTATGATAGATGATGTCGTATGGAGGCATTCTGGAGGAGTAGGTTGACCAAGACTGCAACCTCCATAGTCTGACCAACTAAATAACAATGTGAGAACCACGAGTGGCCAACCCTGGGCCTAGGAAACGCTATCCTGCCTGTTTTCCAACCCTCCCTGCACTTACATCTTCTGATTGGCTGAACACGCCTGATTCAGGTAATCAGCAGTGGGCAGGGCTTGGATAGTTAGAAAACAAGCAGGACTGTGGCTCTCTGGGACCAGGGTTTGCCACCCCTGATCTGAACTGAAGAACATCCTGACATGACATCATTTGGAGGAGATTCTCAGCTAGAACGAGGATGTAAGTTTAAAATCAGAGGAAAAAACCTTATTAATATTTAAATCAGTTGCTATGAAACATCTGTATCACTGTCCAATCAAAAGCAATCCACTATAGTACTGTATGTAGAAAAGATGTCAAAGTAGTATTATGACTTATTATCATTATTATTGGTAGTAGTAAATAATGACTTTCAATGACTTGGTATCTCAGTGGCCGAGTGGTTAAGTATCATACTGTGTACTCTAATCACAACATTCTTGCTTTGCTGCCAGTCAGTGACCTTTGTTTCATGCCAAACTCCTCTCTCCTATTTGCCCTTTAAAATAATGGTGCAACAACCCAAAATGTCACCTAAGTAATAATAATAAGTTCCAAGATAAACTAATGCAGGGAGACAATCAATATACAGCACTGACCGTGTATGTACAAAAGTTTATATGAAACCATACATTTAGAGTGCACTGGCAGACCACAAGACCAAGTTCTGGATTGTATATGCAACTACAATTTAGTCATAGTTGCATTGTTGCATGGCAGAACAAATGATTAAATTATGTCATTAAATTACAATGAAACGTTTTTTTAAGCTGTGCCTGCGGGTCTTCACTTAAATCTCCATAAGTTAGGGCAGCCCATATCACCCCAGGGCAAAGACCTCACTGCTCCACTTACTGCTGCCTGCTCCTCAAGCTGGAGCTCGAAGTTGATTACTCTAGTTGAGCCTGGAGACAGAGGGCAACAAAGCCAAAAACACCACGTAACAGCCTAAAACCACAAACTGTCATTTTTACATTTCGTATGTGTGAGCTTTAGACAAACAGCCTGTAGCATGTTGATTAATTTATTAATCGTGGAAGCAAACCACTGGCATAATAATTTGAAATATATCAGGAACTGAATACCACATTTCTGCCTGGCAATTATCCAGGTTTTTCAAACTCCAAACTTTCCACTTTCAAACTTGCAACAAAATGCTCCTTTGCCCTTTATGCTGTCTTAATGTTCAAACCTATAGGTCGTGTAGGTCTTCCTGCCAACCTTGTATGTTTATCTGAGAGCTGTTTGGCAGATTCAGTGCACCAGCTGCAAACGGCCTTTAAACCCAACTTGCAGTTTGAGCATCTAAATCCCCTTCCTGTACCTGCACTCTTACAGGAACCCTCACAGTCATAGATTTGATTTCCCTGACAGTAGCTCAGCCTAGCTAATGCACAAGCAGCCATTCAGAAACTTTATGTGAACAACCACAGGAGGAGATTTCACATCTGTTCCCTTATTGGATGCACTGCTGGGGGGATAAAAATTAACCAGTGACCATTACTGAATATTAATGTAATTGCTGTTATTGTTACTGTAATTCCTTTTAGGGGGGGTTGTACGGTGAATTATGCATAATTGCAATTATGCAGTGATGAATTTCATTGTACTGTAATAGTCCATGCTCAAGTCACAACTAAACACTTCCACATGTGGTGGGGAAGTGGTTACTGTTCACTGAGAAGCAACAGTGAGCTGATGAAATATGTGGGAGATATACTTGGAGGAATGTGGATGTGATGTGAGCAGCAGGAAAAACAACTATATAATATGGACAAGCCTTCATATGGTGCTTCGCCTCCAACCAAACACATTAATAAATCATATGAGTTAGTTAAATAATTAAAAAGGAAATAAAAAGCTTTGTATGTTTCCTTTAACCTTCAATCAGTTGGGAACAAATTTTCTCAACACACTGCTCTACTTTTAATGTCTACCCCAGCCGAGGACAGCTTGTGTTGCACTCATACAACCCGAAGCATCCTCCTTACAGGCCAGAATTAAAAGCAGCGAGCCACAAACATTATGGTGCCTCATAGTTTTTGTGCGGCCTTGGAAATCATTGCTGAAACACTAAGTCAGAGATTTTCCCAGGTTCTGGGGTCATCTACATTAACAAATAAGACCAGGATCAAAATACTATCACATAGAAATGACCATGTTTTTGTAAGAGAAACAGACTTCATATCAAACTGATAAACATAAAACAGAAATATATGCCAGACTTTATCATTTTAAATGACTAACATATATAATATAGACGTACAGAGGCTTATCATCAGCACAACATTAGCACTTTGTACCAATGACACATTGTATTTGCTAATGCAGGTTTATCTATTTAGAAGGCTAGCTGATCATTAAAAACCATTTTTGCAGCTATGTTAGCATGGCTGTAAGAATATGTTTTCTATGGAAAACAAAGACATTTGTAGTTTATGTGTTGTAATAAAGTGAACACATGTCATTTGTTAACTCAAAAAAGTGGATTTCTTTTATGCTAACTTTATTGATAATGTTCTTGCCAGAAGTACACTGGCAGCAAATGTTACTCACTGATATATCGTAATATCAGTGTACAGCAGTTACAGAAATAGATTCTCACAGGATCACTACAACGTGCACATGATCATCAACCGCCAGCAGGGTAACCACTGTGACTAGCAGTTGCCAGCCAGTGTTGGCTGGATAACAGTATTGTCAAAGCAGAGAGCAGATTAATTTAACAACTCTAAAATTACTGGTCTTTATGGTATAAATGATAGTGTACGGAGCCCGGGAGAAAAAAAATGTTTTTCTTGAAAAGCCATCAATATTTCTGCATGGATTTTTATCATCCAGGTGCTAGATTAATTTCAGCCCTTTTGAGAAGTAACTCCTTTGAAATCACACCAACATGTTGACAGGTG
>JAUBNQ010000003.1:17230170-17243842 GCA_032353495.1 Ctenopoma kingsleyae | reverse complement strand
ATCATCCAGGTGCTAGATTAATTTCAGCCCTTTTGAGAAGTAACTCCTTTGAAATCACACCAACATGTTGACAGGTGCAATCATTGTGACTCTACTGCATAATTCAAACTTTGTGAAGACGTAAACGCTTCTGAATAGTGAAACTATTATGCATTATGTGAATAACTAAAGACAAGCAACTGTACATTCATGTCATAACATTAACAAAGTACTGTATTTAGGCCTCTTCACACTATGCACTGTGTTTTACTAAAATTTACTAAAGTATTCTGACCACTGGTGACTAAGTAGCTCGAGCTAAGTCAAAGTCTTCTTGGTAGAGCTTCACATACTCAGATTTCATCCTGGCAGATCCTCTCATGCTCTGTTACACTGTCAGATTGGAAGGGAAGCGTCTATGCATTTAACACAACACAACACTCCACCATGGGTGCTAAGCCAAAACAACACAGCATTACGTAGAAAGGAAAGTTGGATCTGGTTCAGCTTTTTCTGAAGTGCAAGACATCCGGTGCAGTGCTGTGGTGTAAGATCACAAACACTGATCATCATTATGGGTAACTGACCAGTCTGCAGCTTCATATGCAGCTGTGATGCATACAGCATTACATTCTTCAGCAATTTGTTCTACAGTTGATCTCCTGTGGAGATGGACCAGGCGGGCTACCCTTCAATACCCAGGCACACCTGTGAGCCTTCAGTGCCCATAACCCTGTTGATGATTCACCTGATGCCCATTTTTACACATCAACTTTCCTCAACTATGACCACTCTGCTTGACCTAGCTGCTGAGTAGCTCCCCAAGGTTTAGTTTCAGTGTATCTCATCACACCAGAGGATCTTTGTCCTCATGCTTGAGTATTTTAAATATTATCTAGCAAACTACAAACAGGCTGTAGCAGCAGTTAACCCACTTTACCATAAAGGCCCCAGCTGACAGGCTGCTACTGAGAAGGCCATCCTTCTGGCTGGTTCTCCCATATATGCAGAGAACCTCTGATGATATGCATTGTGGGATCTTATATTTACCTGTGTGCCGATCGGAAGTATGTAAAATCAGTTCAGTTTAGATCAAAGTGGTTTTCAATCAAATTCTAGACATAGGATATGCCTGACTGCCATTTGAAGCCACATCAGAGGTTCTGAATACTTTTGTGAATATGAGATTTCAGCTTTTCAACTTTAATACATTTGCAAAGAAAACATGTTTTCATTTTGTCAGTACAGGTTAATGGGTGAAGACTTATGGGCAAAGATGCCAGTTTTGTCAATTTCAAATTAAATTTATAACACAAGACAGCCAAAAGGCTGAAAACATATCAAAGCGACTGTATGTGTTGCGTTAAATTAAATACCTGCTTGTGCAGTCTTGTTCCATTTTGTGCCTTACACCACAAGGATTACCACCTCTCTAAGCTCACATGCAGCTCTGGAAAAACTCTTTTGAACTTAATGTTCAATGGATTAATGTGACTTGTAGTCTTACAGCTGAGGAACACTTTAGGGAAAAGGTTGAAAATAACTCTTAAGCAGATAAAGCACCAACTCTGTCAAATAACAACAGGCATAATGACATGATCCTAGTAAGGAATCTTCCACAATTACTATGTGTACCAGGGAGAATGCCCATTAAAATGGTCTTTAAGGTTACAGTTCAATGGCCACACACACACACACACACACACACACACACATATATATATATATATATATATATATATATGTATATATAATTCCCTACTAAATTCCCTAACAAACAGAAAGAAGAAGGCTTAAGTGATAGAAGCAATGGCTACATAGGACCCTATTAGACCTGATTTGAGGACTATCATATACTATATGTAGTGGTGATGGTGCACACACTTTGCATTTTTAAAATACTTTGCATATAACGGTCAGATGGAATTCTAGGATTTAGTGCCCCTTTAAATGACCAAGAATACTGAATTTGGACTTTCTGAACACAGATAAGCTACAATGTCGGGTCCCTGAACACCTCACAACATGGCTAACCTACACCCTTGAGTCCCTGAACACCTCACAACATGGCGAACCTACAATCGAGATCTAGCTCACACCATGCCTTTTATATAAGCACAGTGTTACCTTCTTAATGCAAAGCCTGAAGACAAATTAACAGATTCTCTTATGACAACAAATATCATATTTCTGGGACATTAAATCCAATTGGACCTCAGGGATCCATTTTTAATATGTAGGAGGTTGGTGGTGGTAGATGGGTGGGGGATGTGTAAATAGTAAAATGAGTAGTTGTTAGTATGGGCATTTTGACTGGTGTGGCTATGTTGCCCCATACGCAGCAAGCTGTGATTTTTCCTGACCTCTGTCCAGCATGGACAACATTACCACCACCAGGTAGTATTAATATTGTTGCTGATCAGTGTCTATAAACTGCTACAGCACATTATGACTGATACAATTTGGTGCCCTTATTAAATCAATTTATTTAATTAACAAGTAAATTATAGTTATTGCTTTATTGCTTTAAGCAAATAAAGCTGGTCTGTGTTAACAAGTGGAAGAAACATGCTAAGGGTGATGTCATTTAAGCTCTGTCGATACACGCCCACTCAATCATTAGAAGGTTAATGAGGCTAAACAAGTGAAAACACCAGTGTGGCTCTACAGTGGTGTGTAGGGCCTTTACACTACAGACCCACATGTTAAAACCTGTACAGATTACAATAGTGGTGTAATCTGTTGCATCCGTGCTTGAGTTAGAAATTATTCCAAATAAACTAAATGCTTTAATGCTTTAAACTACAGGATGCACTCTACCATGTAAAGGAATACCCACAGCTTTAAATGTAGTGCTGCACATATGTTTGTTATTGAATCAAATGTTGGGTTTTGTAAATGACTGAAAAATCAAATCACTAACTTGTTGAACTGAAAGGAATCATTTGCCAAGACTTCATGTGGCAGTGCCTGACAGGACAGACTGTAAAGGAAATTCCACAAGGTTAATTTGCTAGATTAAAAATATCTCGATCGACACACTGAATATGTGTCATACCCCCACACTTGCTGTGTGTAACCGATGCCGCAGCTTTCCCCTGCTAGGAGTGAGGACCTGTGTAAAATTATCACAGGGGTGGGGCATCCATCCAGTCTCGCAAGTAGCCTAACAAGTTTCAACAAACACATAAATGAGATAATTGTGTGGAACAGTGAATACAAGTGCTCTCCGGCTATTTGCTCACAGTGCTGTTTATGATGGTGAAGGGACAGATGTGCTGCTACACACATGAACCTGCTCTGTGAGTTGATGCTGGCCACACACGCTCCACAGAAAACAAAGGCACACACACGTATACACGCACAACGACCTAAAATACCCTCAGCCGTAAACTGATGCTGCCTTCAGTGACTCCTTGGATACTTCCTTTTTGCATGATGTAAAGATGATTTGTCATGCTATCACTTTTGCTTTTAGTTTGTAAATATCTATGATGCATTGATGCACTTTTTATGTGCCAGTGCACTGTTTTTTAATCAGATATGAGTGTATATGTAAAAAAAAGAATCATATTTTTACATAATTATTTTTTATTTAAATATTTTGAAATAAAAAAATGAAATAAAGGAATGATAGCTGTTGGCAGGTTGTAGCTGTCAGTAGCTACTAGTGAAATGAGAAAGTGATCATCGCCAGTGGCTGAAACACTTTTAATAACAATCACTTTTAATTATGGTAAGTTTTCCACTTATTTATCTTTTTCGGCACTAGTGTGCTTTTATCATTATGACACCAGCTGCTGTCATAGCTACCCACCCTCCACCCCACCCCTCCATCCAAACTCACACCTCCAAACCCAGGCAAAACGAGTCACCCTTAGTCACCTTGCTGGATGGTCATGCACAAGGACACTTGTATTTTCTGACAGCTTTTGAATGCATCATTGTGTTTCTTTTCTTTCTCATCACACACTAAACATGGATGATGGTGACATGTCAGCTAACGTACAGCACTACACAACGAGGAGGCGAAGGGGACAGTTTCTAATGACTTGTGAACGGGTTTAGGCAGCAACACGTTTCCACGGCACACACAGTCTCACATGAAACATTCGTAAACAAGCCGAACGTGTGTGTGTGTTTGTGATCCACCGAGCTGGTTCGTCCAGGAGTCCAACCTTTAAGCTCACTAATGCACTGTGACGTGCTGCTTTTACGTGCCAGATGTGCGGTCGAGCGCCTCAGCGAAGTTCCCGTTCAAAAGCGAAACCAGCGGTTATGGCAGAAACACAGAGGTGACATATTTCTGACGTATCTTTAAGGTAACACAGGTAAAAGTGCACAAGACCGTGGAAGATGAGTATTAGCACAAGCTGGCAGGGTGTCCAACGCTATGAAGAAAACGATAACTTGAGTCCGTGAACCAACTCCCTCAAGTCTTCAGAAAAGCTAGCCTGTCATGTACTGACAGAACCTCCAACTAATATCGGTCGATTTGAAATTCTCACGCTGTTTATTACAATTTAGTAATAGTAAAAACAACTTTTAAATACGTTTTAGAATTGTTACAACGCCAGGTTCAATTCGGCGTGATTAAAATTCACCAGAAATGGAAGAAAATGTAAACTTAAATTATATATTTTCCCTCTATTCCTGCTATCTCATTCCGACAAAAAAAAAAAAAAAAAAAGCCCCACCATCCCGTGGGCGTCAGGGAGCAACGTTAAGCCATTGTAAAGTTCAAATGTGACACTCATAATGGAAGGCTTTGTGGAGACATTGTAATGTCAAAAAGACTCAAAGAATTCTGGCGATGTGATAAGTCACGTTCGGCGGAGTGTGAACCGTGTGTCGGAGAACCGAGGCAGCGCTAAAGTACAGAAATGCTGAATGGAGTTCGGAAAGCACAATTCCACCACATAATCCACATTGGTGGCTGTGATAAAAAAAAAGCGTGAACATTAATATGCACACATGAGAGTGGGGAGCGCAATGTACGGCCACCTAGCTGCCATACTGTCAGGCACCCAGTTTGTTGAGAGGCTGTCATTGGCCAGACTGCTGTCAAAAACACAGCAAAAATGAAACATACCTCATATGCAGGACGAAGCTCGTATCCAATTGTTATTCGGAGTCCCAGCGCCTGTGCATTTCCTCCTCAAGTCGAACCACTGTTGATCTCCGACGGCTAAAGTGAACGGGACAGCGGCAGGGTTTAACCTGAAATGACCCGCGCTAGTGCAAATCAGGCGAGCGAGGGCTCTGCGTGTGTGCCCGTGTGCGGACTGTGTCGCTGGCTACTGTGGACTAACTAACAGTGTGTGCTGCTGCGAGAGACTCTGCCCTGCACGCCGAAAAACTCCAAAATACAGTCACACATAGAAAAACTTCAACATGGAGCCGAAAACAAACGCTGGAAAACGGCACAGTAACGAAAATGACAACTGCAGCGCTCCGTCTGATCGCTACGGGGACCCAGAGAGCCGAGTCAGGGCAGGAACCATGGCAGGAACCATGGCAGGAACCGAACAGCAGAAGCCTCGCCCTTATTACTAACTCACAAGTTTTTTTTTCTTTCTTGTTTTTGGTGGCGGTTGGCTGATTTTACAGTAGGCCTCTTACATGCCAACAGGGAAGGAAACGTACCTCTCCAACAGCTGTGTGTGTGTGTCTGTGTGTGAATTATTAGTATGTCTGTTGTTGTTGTTGTAGGGCTATTAGTATTATTTAGTATGAGGCTATTTTTTACGTGACTTACATAATATTTTTAAATTAATTTCAGTTTCAATTTTCCAATTAAAGTCAATTTGATTACATGAATATAATTCAATTTGTATTTTAATCTTAATCATTTAATTCATTTATCTATTAATGTTGAGGAATTAAATTCACATCCTCCCAATACTTTTTTTAGATTTAGATTTTGGGCGTGCCAGGCATCAAAAAACTTTGATGTAGCTGTAGCAACTGGTTTTCAGTCCCACCCAAACACTAAATTAATTACTAACAAAATACATTTAAATTAATAATCTTTATTAAAATAAACTGTGGCTGACAATGAATGACAATTGAATGAACAATGTAGGAATTGCAGATGTTTTTATTCATATATTCCCAATTTTAGGGGCTCAACAGTATGTAATCATAAATTGTAACAGTTAATACAAGTACTACTGACTGCAAAGGATTTGTAGTCAAAACTGTATTGTTGAAGTCTGGAACCCCTAGACATCACTAGACCTCATTTCCACCAAGCCAGTATCAGGGCTGGTTCGGAGCATATGCCAGAGCGGCAACTCTCATGCTGGTTCTATAGACCCGCATGCATCATGGGCTGGGGGTGTGATTAATGTGACAAACGAGATAAACAAAAGCTTTGTTGAAAGATAAAAATCAATGTATCATTGACTACATTAGTTTAACTGGAGAAAGACTGATAAATTGTTGCTAGTTGATGCTAACTATCTAACTGAAAGTTAAAGTTAACAAAGGTTAACATTAACATCCTATACCTTCAATCAAAACATGTTAAATGTAATTGCTGTATATAGTGATCACAACAAGCAGTGGATATGTATTGGACCAGATGTGTAGTAAGTAGTGTAGTGTAGAAGTGTAGTCCCCCAGCCCAGAACTAGCATCTAGTTTGGTTAGGTTTAGGTTTCTTCAACGGTGATCCTCTGCCAGGCCTTCACTGCATCTGTCTCCACTTCCTGCTTGTTGGGGTATTTTGCCTTCGTGTGAAATATTTGATTCCGGTCAGTTGATTGACATGGTCGTTGCAGAACAGTTCATGTCTTTGTGTGTGCTGATGAGCTCAGGGACGCCAAAGGACCATGTAAACCAACTGTGGTGCATGACGGAACAGTTTGTTCCCTGGTGAAGAAAAACCTCTTTAAAACATTTGGCCAGGACATCCTCCAGGGGATGAGTGTATCTGTGTCAGAATCAACAATCAAGAGAAGACTTTATCAGAGTAAATACAGAGGGTTTATAACATGTTATAGCTTGATGTTCAAAAACAGGAAGACCAGAAAGAGTTCTCTAGAGTTCTCTGGAACAACCTCCTATAGATAGATGAGACAAATGATGACGGTCTTAGGAATTTCTCACTGTTACCGTATCTCCAACTTTGCATAATTCATTGCAGAAGTGTCAGCATAATGGGTCCCAAATGCATTGTGCTGGTGCAAGTGCTAATTATATATATGTAAAAACTGTCTAAAACTACAAGCTAACTTCATAAACATAACCCAAACAGCAACCCAACTAATTGTTTACTGCAGTTACAATAAATTGGCTGTAAGCTCACGGTGGAATCACAGCTCTCAGGTAAATAATTTGTTGAAGGTTTCAAAGTCTTCTGGCAGCAATTTGTGAATGTCCCCTGTCGTGTATACAATTCCTTGAATGGTGCTGATCATTTGATGTGGGTCTGTTCACTTATATCACTTTTGTTTTTGTGCATTGTGTGTTTAACTTGGACATTCTCCAAGCATGTAAAAGATCAGTAGCTGTAGAGCAGCAGTGGATACCTGTGTCTTAGATGCCATATTCCAGTACTATCATGACAAACTGTCTACTGCAGATTATCTGCCACTCTAAGAAGTGGTTGCTCCAACAGCTGTGCTTTGGTTAAATGCAAATGAAGGCAGAAGGCTGCGGTCTCACAGCATTCTTCCCCTATCTGTGTTTAAGTTCAGGAGTAATTCTGTGATATGTACTTGTACTTGTACTTGCAGCTCCATTTACTATTCCAGCATCTTATAGAGAGTGAGCAGGAACATTCTGTATTCAAATAGCAGCGTTAAAAACATAAACAGCAATACCATACATAAGAGAAAAAGTAAGAGAGCAGAATAATGCTGTAGCGTGCCATGTCTTCTTGTTTAAATTACATCATGATTGATGGAGGTAGCTGTTAGCAGGAGTTCTCTCTGCATTTCCTCTTGTACCACGTATTCCTCCTTGTCAGAGCAAATCTGAGTGTCAGAAGAAGCCCTTGCTCTTTGATTCTTAGGGACTGACACCAAAGCCTGATTTTACTGTTCTCTATATTCTCCTTTTTTGTACTGCTGATGTAGCTGACACTGACACACTTCATCACAGCTGAACTGGAAAATACTGTATCTCAACACAAGTACACACAGAACTACAACGTGGTGAATTCAATAGGGCAAGGTGCAGCACAGCAACAGCTGCTGCTAAATTCTATATGTTCCACACACACACACACACACACACACACACACACACACACACACACACACACACACACACACACATACACCTTCATTATACAGTCTGTAGAGCATGAAAGACAACACAAACAAGGCAGGAAGAGATTGTTGTGGCATGCCAAACCACAGCTGCATATGTAAACCTCATGACCTCTTGTTCTATACTGGCTGATGAAAATGCAGAACCTGTTTGCATCACGTCTGCTTGTTCCTTTGCTAAAAAGAATGTTGTGTTTCTGTGTTTAGCACTGGTAAGGTCACATAAATATTATCTCAGAACGCCTTAAGAGAAATCTTCAAATTTTGGCACAGGCATCGACTTGGACACAAGGATGGTTAGATTTTGATGCTAAAATTTGGAATTTGTTAAAATTTGGCACGTCCAATTAGCCTCAACGATGAACTTATAGTTTGGTTGTCAAAGTTCAAGGTCAGGTGTGAAAGTGATATTTTAAGAGTTTTTATGTTAACATTGGACCACATGAGTAATATGAAAAGAGTGATGGTAAACCCACAGAGAACTATCAGCCAACTCAGCACCTCTAAGGAGCTTCTTAAGAAAATGTAATAAATTCAAATGACACAAAGAAAAATGATTAACCAGCTGATAAAGAACATTTAGTCAGATAGGGACAGGAGTCAGATATTTTTTGTAGGCCCCTAAACATAGTTAACACTCCAGTACATGAATCAGGAAAAGGATCGATTAGTTGTTGGGTTCATAAGCGCGTCATTTGAAAAATTCTAATGTGCTAAAAGCAGCATCTTCCTCTATGGGCACGAAACAATAAGAAAAATCTGAGTCAGTCTGTTTGGATAAACCTTCACTCAAAATAATCACCAGCTCCACAGAGTTCTGTTCGTAATGTTATGATCCTCATCATCTCTTCATTCAGACTGGAATAGTATTGAAATTGCTGGACTGAAATTCCTTTCAGTTCAGCAGTATCCTGTAGCACTTGGCAGTATTACATATTCATATTTCCATTCATAATCATTACATACTGTATATAGCATTCAGTTGGCCTATATTGCCACATCGTGGACAGAACCTAATCACAGTAAGAATGCATTTTGGGTATGTTCACCATGGATGCATCTTAGTGGCAGTTGGGCCAGATGTTGTCATTTGTGTCCATGTACTTACCTGTACTACATTTGGGGCCTTAGTTGAGACCAAAACAAAGCTAAATATTCTCTCTCAGTTACCATCACATTTGGTGCAAAGACATTCAAGGTCTTTGTGAAGTTCTGACTTTGACTCGGTTGAGTTCTTAAGCTGGAGGAGTCAGAAAAGTTACCAGAGGCAGAACTAGTTTGTGGTGACCAAGCATTCATGGCACTGTTGCTTTTTGATCCATCAATGATATCTCTTCCTGTCCCTGGAATTAAGAATTCACCATGCATTGGATTAGTCATCCATTAACAGAGAATTTCAGCTGTTGTTAGACTGTTGCGAGACAGGTTAGTTTTACCCTGATGATTTATTGTTGGAATGATCATGTTTAACTTTTCATGTAGTATGTGGTTGAGAGACTTTTCCCTGTTTAAGTTATTACACTGTCATGTTGGTTATGTAGTAAAACACTGTCAGCCAAACATTGTAATGATTTATTATATTCTTAGGTTCCCCACAAGATTTTCCCAGGTCAAAGTGTGTGTCCAGTGCTGTGTGTACTCTAGAGTCTGTATGTGACGCAAAATGTTTCTAGGAAATAACCACCAGCAAATTGTCAGGTCTCTGACAGTAAGTTGAATCAAACTGTGCTGTAACAGCCTCTGTCAAAATGCTAGTTTTACTTTCTGATATGAAGGCCCTTGAGAGCTTGTTTTTTTTTAGCACTTAAGGCTAACATTGAAGAGCCCTCTCCATATCGACACAGGCCAATGTAAGTGTTCATATGTTGTACCTGCTCTGTACAGGAGTCCTTGAAGCATGGCGAGAAACATTTAGTTGAATATTTAAATGTCATCTATGGCCACGGAGAATTTCACAGAGAGCAGTGTAGGATGAGAGCACCTGCACATTATGAATCACAGGTAGACTTGTAGAGTATTTACACTGTCTCTCATCTTGGAAGGTCAGTAAGGTAGCTATAATTAGCTTACATAACCTAGATAGCTTTCAACAAAATAGCTTTCTAAAAAGCACCAGATGTTCAACCATCACTGAACTCAATAACTTCCAAGCTTAGGACAGAGCATGAGGAGAATCTAATCAAGTGGTCCATGAGCAGGGGTGTGTCTAGAAATTTTCAAATGGGTGGGCCAGAGAGGGGTGGCACATTTGGTAAAACAAAATGATGTTACAGTTAAATTTAAAGCATTGTCTTTGTGTGTGTTTATGTGCAATTCAACATTTGAATAAGATCTGACTGGAAGCTATACTTTTATGTCTGAGTTGTATGCAGTAAATGTACAGTATATGAATAATTTAATTGTTTTCACTGAAATATGCCATCAGTGGCAGATAATGTCATTTTTAGTTAACTTAGGGTTTCAGAAAACACTGAAACACTTAATGGGATTGTAGCTTTCCCCTCCCTTTATAATTTAATTCAATATTATAATGAATAGCCATTAACAGTAATTATTTCTAATGACAATAGTTTATTTCAGCCTAATTTTTGCTCAGTTCTTCTTGTGCTAAAGGTACTGTCACCATTTACTATTTGAACCCAAATGCAGAGACAGAGGCAGTACTGAAAGGATTAACAAGTTTTATTTCTTCATCACATATAACAAACTCACTAGTCTACAGTAAATAGTATGTTTCTCTACACTTCCAGAAACAGACCGAACAAGTAGTAAGTTATCACTCTAAGTATGTTTAATGGCTATTATTATGAGAGAAAACAACAAAAGTCTAAGCTACACTGTGAACTCAAACAGAAAAACACTTAAATCTGCATTTCTTTTCTTCAGCCAGCCTGAGTTCTGGCTTGGGAGCCTAAACAGAGCTGAGGTGAGTGTGGATTCAGTTCACCTGTGTATGTGGGAGAACAAAGGAACTGGGCAGAGCCTAGTGAGTGTGGTTGTCAATCTGATCAGTGGGCCATGGCTTGCAGTGTGACCATGGCAACCACCGAAACTGCAGTGATGACAATGATAGAGGAGCTAATTTTACTGCTGGTTTAGTTCACTGTATTAAATATCGCTAACAGCAGCAATTAAACAGATAGATAAACAGAAAGGTCCAGTGGCATCATCATCTTCATGGTTGGATAATCCAATGTGGGTGAGACTGTGAGACCCCTGCACTGGACCAAGCACTTTGAAACTGTACTGTATCTGAGTTAATGTACATCTTTGTATAGTACAACATTCAGTTTTTGTCCGAGCAGGCTGACTGCAAGTGAACAGCAGATGGTGAGACACATTTGCACATCCACTGTGTGAATGTAATCTTGACAGTCAAAGATGCTTATGCTGAACAACCAATTGGAATACAGGATTAAATGACACAACAAAAACATTTTATTGTCTCGTGTTGTAGCCCACAAGTGTAAGTGTTATCATCGTACAGTCTACATACATGAAAATTGATGTTGTACCCAAATTTATTAGGTCTGTGTCGCATAGTGTGGCTTTCTTAAAGTCCTGTAAGTTGCAACGTGGGGCCTCCATCGATCGGAACTTCTGATAGGTACTGACTACTGCATAAAAGGCACTTCTTCACAACAAGAGGAGATGGTCTGACCTGGTTGTCTAGCCATGACAATTTGGCAAGTTGCTCAGGTCCTTACACGTGCCCATTTTTCCTGATTCCAACACATTACCATCAAGAACTGACTCTTCACTCGCCGCCCAATCCTACCCCTTGGCAGGTGCCATTGCACCAAGATATTCAATGTTATTCACATCACCTGTCAGTGGTTTTAGTGTTGCGGCCAATTGGTGTTCTCTTTTCTAGTTCTGTAAAATGCAAACATCCACCAAATTGTATATTCTATTAGACCAAAAGAAACTCTAGTATTGGAAAGATAATATTTATGTTATATCTATGCGCAATTGTTTTATTATCCTCAGTACTGTCCATTTTCTGTGCTTTTCTATCTTTTTTGCCTGCTGCAGTGACCCAGTTTCTCCACACACATCATTAAAGTTTCATTTGATCCAAAGTAACGTAATATGATCTAATATTACTCCAACTTTGGCTCCGATGTTTGCATGGCCTATATAGACTGTTCTCAGTGGGTCTTAATGGGCTTCGAGCTGTGGGAGATTTTAGTGTAACTATACCTTTAGACTGGTCTTATCTTAATGACTGTTCTGGGATGCAAGTATTTAGCAGTGAAGGATTGTGTCCTTCTTTCATTGTCCTTTGGATTGTGCCTTTTTCACGTCAGGATATGTGTTACTAAGAATCTTCTTCTTGAGTGTGACAAGCAAAAATTGTTGTTGCAGAATGGCCCTTTTGAGTTTTTCTGTTAACAGTAAGTCAGCCTACGGTGGCCCTGAAGTGCAAACCACACCAACAAATTATGAAACACAACACCAAATTGAGAAACACAAACAAATTCAGAAACACAACAACAAAATTGAGAAACACAAAAACAAATTGAGAATCACAAAAACAAATTGAGAAGCACAATTACATTAAGAAACCAGAAAAGGTAAGTACTAGTCAGCAACAGGAGACATCACTGATTGGACGACCGCGCTGTTCGTCTTTGGAACCGGAAGTTACTCTGCCTGTAGCGCATTTCTTTTTAAGAAGAACGGCGGAATGTTTTGTCCTAACTGTGGGAAAAAGCTGGTTGAGGAGTCACTGAACTTTTGCAGCGGCTGTGGCAAGAGGCTTTATGACGCATCTAGCATCGGAGACACTTCACTCCCATTGAGTAAATTAATAAGCATGATAAAAGGTTTGTTATTTATGAATGTATTAGCCTAGCGTTAGAACTTGCCACATGGTCCGATATCCAAACAACTGTCCTGGTTCTCGAAGCTCGGTCAAAATGGCACACCTCACCTCAGGAAGTGGAGAGTAGTTGCCTCGTCTGTACAGTCCAGATTCTTTTAGATGCGTTTTCAGTGTACGCATACTAATTGAAATGTCATGATTAGACTTGAGCATATCCAGTATCACCTCGTATGTATGTCCTGAATCAAAATATTCTTGAATAGCGACAGCTACGTTTGGGTCATCGGTAATGTTCATGTTTGGGAAAATGCACTACAGGCAGAGTAACTTCCGGTTCCAAAGACGAACAGCGCGGTCGTCCAATCAGTGATGACTCCTGTTGCTGACTGGTACCTACCCTTTCCGGTTTCTTAATGTAATTGTGCCTCTCAATTTGATTTTGTGATTCTCCATTTGTTTTTGTGTTTCTCAGTTTTGTTGTTGTGCTTCTCAATTTGTTGTGTTTCTCAATTTTGTTGTTGTGTTTCTGAATTTGTTTGTGTTTCTCAATTTGTTGTTGTGTTTAGTAATTTGTTGGTGTGGTTTG
>JAUBNQ010000003.1:17202011-17215503 GCA_032353495.1 Ctenopoma kingsleyae | reverse complement strand
TACAAAAGCTCTACAATACACTGAATATACAGGACAGTACCAATTTTATTTGCAGCACCTTTAGTAACTTCTTACACAAATTCATGTCAATGATCATTTGTTTGCCAGAGTTTCTAAAACAAATTACTAGATTGAAATATTTAATATTTATAAAAGTGTCTTCTGGGTTGGCAAACATCAAAATATCAGATAAAAGGAAGAAATGAACAAACGAACCAAAAGCAAAGAAATTGCATCTACTTACCTGCATAATAAAGATAAACTAGAGAAAACAGTATGACAGTAAATGACAGCCCACTCTTACAAACACCTCACAGGCATAAAGTGTCAGTTTAGTGCTACAGTTAAAAGAAGGGCTGTCATCTGAGGAGAACCAATCACCTGCTGCAGCTCAAAGCTGCTCCACCAATCACCTCCTCGTCCCTCAAGACCTGGCACACACCTATTTGCATAAATACACACACCTGTCACACATTGGGCTGGCAGCCATACTGAGAAGAAAGACACAGATTGCACCCAGGAAATGACTACGGTTCTTCCATGAGCTTTACTTTTGAAATGTACATATTTGTTTGAATAGATTCTAAGTTTACTGGAGGATGTGAAGTATACACATTACTGTACAGTATGCAGACCAGTGGACAATAGACATGTGCACACAACTTGCATATATGTGTATACTCAGCTGAAAAGCTTATTGCACCACCATAAAATAAAAGTACTTTAGATGTAAAGATCGTAACAAACAGCGTATAAAACCTTTAACTCACTTTTGTGATGTACTTTTTGATAATTTGCTTTTACAATATATTTAATCTTTAACAGAAATAGAATATGAAATGTGTCATCATAACAGAGATCAAGTCAACTGTTTTTTCCAAACCTTTTTTTATTACAGTATAAACTGGCATTAAGCAATTCCATGTCATTTAAACAAGAAACCATAGTCACAGATAGACTGAACAGAACTGGAGTGTGCAACAATTACAGATCAATATAAATAAAATACACATGTATAAAAAGTATAGAAAGTAGATTAATGAATAAATAAAGAAATGAAATAACATAAAGATAAAAATGCATCTGCAGCATCTCTACCTGCTCTGGCTGGACACAAATGTCAGAGGTCAGAGACCCTCAGTTAAGCGTATCTAAAGGGATTTGGTGCCTTACAGCTCAAGGACTGATTATTATTCTTATTCTGAACACAACATGAATGTTTTTGTATGCTGTTAAAACAGTTTTATAGTTTTGTGTTAAAGGAAAAGGTTCCTGTGGAAAAGGAAGAAAAACAATGGCAAACCGCCATTTAGAATGACTCAGTTTTACATTATTGAATCAAACAATAATATGACATTTACCAATTTTTACAACTCATTCTATAATTATCATTAAGCATAAAAACACACTTCAGAGAAATTACAAGTTGAATAAATCATTTGCTGCTGTTGAATTATTGAATTATTTCTACATTTTATTTTAACAAAGTGATCAAAGCTCTTTCAGTAGTTCGTCGGGGCGGACCTTTTCCACCTTTTTCTTCTAAATCTTTTCCCAGAACTCCCCAGATTTCGCGAGGAATTCGGTTTACAGTTCTCCTCACCGGACTGAAGAGAGGAGTCGGTGAAGACTGGCTGCGCTGTGCGGTTAAGCGCCACCTAAACGCTCATGTCATGTGGTTAACAGTGTCAGTTTTAACGAGCGCTCCCATCACGCTGGGTTAGACCCCGTGTTGCCATGTTGCGGTAACGCGCCCGTTAGAAATAAGAAAAGCGCTCCGTCTGTGAGCAGCGGCTGCGCGCTGTCGGGTCGGGTACCCTGTGCCAAAAGGACTTCACCTCACCTCCCGGGAGGAAATAACCGCGGCTGTTCTCTCTGCACGGCTGCATTCAGGCAAAGGTTAAGCTGCTGAGGGCGAGGAGCATCCAGAAGGATTTCATAACAAGATGTCAGGACGAGCCACGGGATGCAGGTAAGTAAAGTGTGACCACATTCAGTTTCCCCTCCTGCAGAGGAGAATAAAAATATATTTCATGTGAGCGGAATTAAAAAAAAAAAAAAAAAAAAAAGCTTGAGAAAAGTTATGTAACGTGGGAATGTGAGCCGCAGTGTGCGGAGCTCAGTCTGGGCCGGTGAAGTGGGTCAGGGAATGACGCGTGGCTGCTTTCATCCAGGCACCACACGGGTTTGTTTTGGCGCGTCTGGACCAGGGACCCACAAACACTCAGCCAACTTCAGTCTCGACATGCTCGCCTCTTTTTAGCAATGATGAATTTTAGCTTTGGGTCATCAAGAGTGGAGACAGTTCGCATGATGCTGATGATTAAGATGATGATAGTCACTGTGATGGCTCTTAACCTGTTGCAGCCCAGAACGCATCAACATCAGTTTTATTCAGTGGGGGAAGTGGACAGCTGCATTTGGAAGAGTTGCTATTTCTGCATTTGCCATAAAGCTGCAGCCAGCATGCACGTTTCATATGGAATATCACTACAGCATTCCTATGATGCATATGCACCAGCAAGTGCTTCGGAAGTGCAAGTGTTCATGTTCATTTTTAATAAAAGCTGGGTCTGGATGCAGATACAGTAGTGCTGTATGATGCATTTATTCATACGCTATGCAGCAGCAGAGACAACACTGATTTAATGGGAGTAGACGTCAAAAAAAGATACTAGAACAAGCAGTGTAACTTAATAATGTCCATACACGGAGAGGACGATTAAAAAAAACAAAACATTATTGTTTGAGCTTGTACCCCCCTCCACACACACACTCTTCCCCCTCCTGCAGCAGGGCTATGAGGGCTTCACTGGAGCCTCTAAGTACCTGAGAGTCAGCGAGAGGCTCCTCTCTTCCTGCAGGCTTTGGCAGTGCCTCTCCTTTTGAAAGCTCATTTCCCATGCCTTTCATGCCTGCAGTTAAAAAACCCTTTGATGTTTTCTCGCGCTCAACCCTGTGCAATGAAACCACTCTCGAGTATGTTAATGTTCTCTGATTGACTTATGAGTCTTTTAATTAACCCACTTGTATGCGCTCTGCAACGTTGTCCTCTGTGAAATAGCATCGGGCGGGGTGCGGGTGGTGGGGGTGTGGGGATGCAGCCATGACAGAATGACATGCTGTCAGGGGGAATTTCAAAGTCAATGGCAGTTTGTGCTTAAATGATAGTTGGTTTGATATTGTCTGCAACTTGAAATTCTTTCTTCGGATGAAAAAAGTAGGGCTTTATACACTGCTGGATCTGGTGATTAAGACTTCAGCTACACTATGCAATATTAATGACTCTGGAAGATATCAAAGGATGAACCTCAGAGATGCAATAGCCTGAAGTAAGCCTACATTAATAATGTGCTTAATTCCATCAGCGATGCAAGTGTTTCTTCAATGCTTTCATGTTGAGCCTTGTGCCCAAATCAAAGCTTTTTAATTATTCCATACATTTCATTTTCTCAGGATATACATTACTCTGATGTGAGGCTTGTTTTCCACAGTTTTCTCTCTCTCTCATTTTAAAGCTCACTATCCACAAACCTGTGCACAGAAAAAGCCACGTCACCCGGGATGTCAATTCGATCACGGATAACACAACACGTGCACAGATGCTGCCTGTATGTGCTGTATGCATAAGGTACATGTGAAATGTGATGTGTGTGTCATGTGATTACCGCTTGCAGTCAGTAGGTGGCAAAATGCTCTCAGGGATAACAAGAGATCTATCACAGCACTGTTGAACGTTCTGAAGGGCAGCTCAGTGTAGTCGGAGAGGACTGCTGAGTTTCAAAGACGTCTCTGTTGCCTCTCTGTCTCATCCCATTTAAGTCTTCTGAGGATGAAACTCAGGCCTCTTTAAAAACAGATTTATCCTTATTAGAGTGCTAGAATGTTCTTCACTGCACTGTCAGAGAGTATAAGCTTCAAATGACTCAACTGTGTTGAGGAATAAGTTGTTGAATTCTAATTGGTGTGTGATGCCACGTGTAAGAGTGCAAATTAGGGTTACAGTGATGCTCTAATTGGATGGTTGCTAATATTTTCTATAGGTGAGTCACGTGCGTTCTCCAGGGCCCTGATCCCAAAGAGGTTGGATGTAATTTGATTCATTACAGATTTCATCATGTAGCCATCACCATCATTCACCATGGTGAAGCATGGCGGTGGTTTCTCAGCATTAGGCACAGAAAGATTGATCACAATGGAGAGAAGTATGAGTGCAGCCAAACCTGCTCTAGAGTGTGGGAGACCCAAGACTAGGTTGATCCTGTCCAATGTCCAAACCTAAACCCCCCCATATTGACTGTGGAGAGACCTGAAGATGGCAATCCCATCCAGTCTGATGTGCTTCTCCTCCACTGTACATGGGAGAGACTCTCAGTTGCTGGTCTCACAATAAAATGTCACCAAAATTTCACACCCCTTCACCCCAACACCTAACCTGCCTCAGGTCTTACACAGACCCTGGGGTGAACCCGCCTGCCTCTGACACTACCTCAGTGGCTCAGAGGAGGGTCATTATGGACCCCCCACACCACTATTGTACCAGCGCATTGGTGTGGTAACACTTCCCATTCAAGATGCAGTAAAAGGAGCGTAAAAGGGGCTATACTGTATTGTATTAAAGTTTATGGAAAGGCAAAACTCTTTTTTAACAAAAGAAACCTCCAGAAGAACCGGGCTCAGGGTGAGTGGCCATCTGCCTCGACTGGTTGGGATGAGTGGAAAGAGAATGCAGAATGACTTTAGAAGCTGCAGCAGGTTTGAACAGTGATTGCCTTGCACTGTATGTGTAAGATGAAGAAGTCCATATGCCAGTGTTGTTATCCTGTATTTACGGCCTGTTCTCCCATTCTAAACACATTCTAAACACAGAATAATGAAACGTGCCCCTCTGCTTCAATTTCTCAGATCTCTCTCAGCGATTACTGTACAAATCTCATAATAACGTAAAACTGCAGTATCACTACACTATCATGTTATAACGTAACACTACAGTATCACACTATAATGTAAAACTACAGTATCACATTATAATATAAAAGTACAGTCTCATGTAATAACGTAAAAGTACAGTATCTTGTAATAATGAGAAACTCCACACAGAAAGGTACCCAGCTGACCCGGGGATTGAACCCTGGTCCTCCTAGCTGTGAGGTGACAGTGCTAACCACTCCACCACCATGCCACCCCTTCTGTGCTTATGTATCTAGTGTAATTTGACTAGATGTGTTTATATATGAAAAGGAGACAACTTATGACATCTTTAAGTAGCTTTGGAAGGATTCTAAATCCCTTAAAATGCTGCTGAAACTCAACTACATTCAAAGGCGATACCTCTGGTCAGACGCCATAAATAATTTGCTACACAACAACATCTCTGTTGTGGCTACAGCAGTGCCTAGATGCAGACATATAGCTGAGACTGAAGTGCCTTAGTTTACACAGTCAAACTCCTAACACTGTCAGGTGTATTGCCTTGTTTTACCAAGCTACAGAGTGTGTTGTGCTTCAGTAAGGTGATGAGAAGATTAAATTACAAAGTACAATCCATCCATGCACAATCAATGTTCTCATACACTGAAATTTAGCTTTTAATAACGATATCACAAATAGTAGCTGTTCATCCTGCTATCATATTATCTACTACAAGCGATAGCATAATTAAACACATATGGTGAGGGAAAGCAGTAAATGAGTAAGATGGACCATGTAATGTGGAGAGTCAGGGAGTGGAGGGGTGAGAAAAAGAGAAGACAAGATTATAGAGAAGCCTTTGATGCCGAGTCTGGCTATGGGAATCCTAGTGTGCCTTCAGGGGAAAGCTCCTCTCACACAACATCAATAATGAATGAAAGATATCTTGTTCAGTGAAAGACTGAACTTAACTGGCATACTGATTTGTTACCGTGAACCTTATGTAAAAATTGCATCAGGGTGTTTTCTATGCTTCATTAGACAGATAAGGAGTTGTCACTGATGACATTGTTAGAGGAATGGGTGGGTGCCGAAACAATACCCAGAGAAAAAAAAAGTACAGTGTGCAGCTTAGTGAGTTCTATTGTTTAGAATAATCATACTCACTTTAACTGATGAGGTGTTCATTTGTTTTCTACACCATACAATACAACAGTTCTGATAAAGTAGTTGAGGTGTATCTTTATGAAAGCGAGTATATAAGGTATTTGAGGCACAAATCATCAACAAGAATGATTTATCACAGCATAGGAAGTAGTCATTTGTAGTAGAAATACTAGCTGCAGCATGGACACACAACAGATTTTATGTTGACCTGTTGTGGTGTGTCAATGTTGCGACCTCTCACCATATAAACAGATGAATGAGATGTCAGAGCCACCTGAAGAATGACAAGCTGGCGTCGAAAAGACTTTTATAGAGTACTCAAGGTACATCTAAATTATGAAAAAATAGAAAATATGGCCACTTTAATATAACGATGTATGGTTTCAACTAGGCCCTCTCCCTTTCTACTCGCCCCAACCGGTTGAGACTGATGGCCGCCCACTCTTGGACTAGCTCTACTACTCTACCTCTACTGGAGGTGCTGGTGCTGCTCAAGTGGGACTGTTGGGTTTTCTATATAATTTATAGATATGTTGTTATATTATGTAAGGTCTTAACCCTTACATTATAAAGGGAGATGACTTGAGACGTCTTTTTTTGAGTTATAAATAAATAAACTGAATAAAATTGAGGGTAACTTTTAGATTTAGTGCTGTAAATTCTTTCTCATTAAAAAGAAAAAACATAGTAGTGACCACCGCAGATATGTCAGGGCAAATGGAAGAAGCACCACCAATTGTATGTAAGTAAGAAGTAGTAAGTAAGTGCATCTATTGACAGATGAATCATAATGGCATTTTTTGGTTTAACAGCCTCTTCAGTGAATTACATAATTCTTCATTATTCAGCCTTTTTGTCGCCAGGGGAAACAGTGGCACAGTTGGCAGTTGTCTATGAACTCCAGGGTTTGGGTTGATGGTCCCTGGACAAGACACTGAACCCTGAACCTTTGGTGCCTAAGGGGGCTGCCTGTCCACAAAGAATTTTCACAAATAGATCAATAAAGTATCAATTATTATTATTTTATCCCACTCACATGGAGACCTGATTCTTTTCCTCTCCATCCCAGGGCAGAGGTTCTATATATCTAGCAATGACCTTAAGGTTTTATCTTCTTGACCTGCATAGAGCTCATTGCAAGGTCAAAAGAGTGCAGAGCTTTCCCTCTTGAGAACTGGGTTTCTCTCCTACGTGCCGTTTGTGGTTAAGTGTAGATTACAACAGCACTTAAAGATTAAGGTAACCAAAACCAACAATGAATTATGTAAGTATTAATAAGTATTATGTGTCTTAAGCTCCACTGTTACTATAAAAAACACATCTCATGACTCACGTTTTTTCTTCGTTGTTTGTCATTTTTGACATCTACAGCAGCACAGACACTAACAGAATAACTGGTGAACTACGCATCTCCAAGCCACTTCTTTGTACAGTTTTAACAACACACAGTTTACCACAAGGGCTTATTGATTCTTTAAACTATTTAAGCTGCATGAGGAACACAGAGTGATTTTAATGAATTAATCACATGTTCAATTCCCTTACAAAACTGCCCATGAAATGATTATGACACAGTCTGCTGTATCTAAGAGGGGAGGCTGAGCCGACAATAATTCAGTGTGATGGTGATGTTCAGTTGTGGAAGCACTGAGTCTTTCATGTGCCTCACTTTCCGGCTTATAACTATTTTAACAGGCAGGAGAACTGGGATTTCTCTGCAGCAGAAGTTATTTGAAGGGCATGTTACTCTGCTTTAAATACTGTTTTAATTTGCAATGCAAATGACTCCCATTCTCATCTGAATAATCCTCTTGGTTACCTAATGCTCTGGCATCATCGTGCTCTGTAATGTGTCTGTCACAGGCTTGCTTCACTCCTACTCTTTGTCAGTCCCTGCTCACCCAGTGCAGCCTGAGCTAATAGGTCAAACAGCATGTACACATGCAGTGTTTGTTTTACATGTTCTCACTGCTCAGCATGATCGGGGTTTCTCAGTTCAGGGCAGGTCACTTACACTAAATCCTTCAGTGAAAATCAGACTGAAGCCAATAAACAAATACACATTTGATATCATACATAGTATGTATAATCAAGCAAACTAAATATACATATACATATACATGTACATGTATGCATATACATATACAGTATGCATATATACTGTATATTGTTATTTGCCTGGGTCCAAGTGCAAATTGAAACCCAGGGTCCATTTTAACTTCCTGTACTATAGAAAGGCACATTTGTGCATTCTGCATTATAGTCTTGTTACATTTGATCCGAAACAAAAGCACAAAACTCATCTAATTAAACAAAAATGACTCAAATAAATAATAAAAACAGGCTACATTTTTTATGCAACCCACTGCATAATAATACATCACTCTCTTATCAGAGTCTGTCCACTGTACCCATTAATACTACTGTGATTAAATTGCAGTGTTCTTGGTCAAACCAGGTATATGCTTATTCTCAAGTTTTGTTTGGTATTGTTTATGGCACAGTTTATTTGCTTCCATGCCGCAGTGTATTGTGTGGCTGCTGGCCCGTTGTTGGGGCCCATTGTAGTCAACCTGTTAACACATAAATGTACTGTGAACCATGGCTTCAAACACACAACAGCAATTTGCCAAGACATTCAGCACTCAACAAAGTTTTGAATGTACAGTAGTTTGATAATAATGTAGAGTTTTTATGCCTCTGCAACGGCATAAAAGAGAGGTTGTCTGTCTGTTCATCCATCCGTCTGTCTGTCCATTGCACATGAATGTGACGTCAGGAACGCATTGATTAAATGTCTTTCAATTTTGCACAAATGACCACCTGGACTCAAGAATGAACTGATTAGATTTTGTTGGTCAAAGCTCAAGTTGTCGTTATGTTTGTCCAGTTCTCATTATCTGTCATAAACGTCTACTCTCACTGCTCACCGTCTTGTTTCTTTAGGTTTGTGAAGTTGATTCTTGAACTTTAAAGTCACTGAAAATGATTTGATCACGTTGACTTGTGGTGCAGGCACATTTTCAGCTCAATTTGCTTCACAAACTCTATAAAGAATGCTATTCTATTCATGCCCACTCTTGTCTTCACATTGACACACAAAAATGCATTAAATAATGACCTCTGTTGCAGAGGTAGTGCACTTGACAAACAAAAAACTTTGTATACCGTAGTTTATCCAACTCAGTAGTGAACTTTTTCCTGCTGTCGATGCTGTCTCCGCAGGAGCACAGGTGGAGGTTCACCTTCCACTGCTGGAACGTTGCTGTCAAACTTTCTGAAATGTGGATTTATATTTGACATAATGGTTGAGGGGTGCACTGCAATAGTTCTAACGGTGGCAGAGACAACAATTCTCCTTTTTCAGCCTCAGGTTCTCATCACTTCCTCTTCTGTTTCTCTCTCCCTCTCCTAAGTTAGTTAATGACTTGCATGTTCAGAAACACTCGAAACTCAACTTAGCTGTATATTAATGTACATTAGTGATGGGAAGTCCGGCTCTTTGCAAAGCTTCGGTTCCCTTAGAAGAGCTGGCTCTTCATTTAGCATCACTCTGAGCCTTCTATTTTAGCCTAATTTAGCAATGGTTTCAGTGTTGGTAAGCACATTTTTATTCAGTGTTTTCATTAAAGCCTTATTTTTATGCATTTTTATACATTACAAAAAAAAATACAGAGTTACTGTTCACATTTTAATCAAACCTTTAACTGAACAACTGAACACAGAACCACAGCAAACAAATCAAATAAATAAAGGCCAAAGTCTTAAAATTATGACACTTTATATAAAAGTCTTTACTGCAGGTCAGCATTCAGAAATTTTTGGTCATTTATTCACTTTTTCCAAACGCACTTGCATTTAAGTCTCTCCATTCCTCCTTATACCTGGCCTGTACCACTACACTGTCTTCAGAGTGTCTGCCTCCCTTCCTTATTTCACATAATGGTATGATCTTAGTCTGTCTTTGCATGTGATGGGCTGCATAGTGTGCCCATCAAAATAAAGTTCCGCCCCTGAAAGCATGGATTCTCAGCAGAGCTGAAGATTTGGCTCTACTAGCTCTCTACAAAGCATCGGCTCTTAGAGTCGGCTCATTCACAAATGACCCATCACTAATGTACATTAAGTACATGGCCTTAATAACCTGTACTTGAGTAAGTCTAGTTAGCAACAGATGAACACAGTTCTCTTGCTTACGCTCTGTTTCCATGCTCTTATTCTGCTGATGAATGAAATCATTCATAATGTCCAAGTCTAAATAGGTTTATTAGAGTTTCACAATAACCTGGTATTTTCACATGTGCAGCTCAGACCTCTATCTTTAAAGATAAGGTTAAGAGTTATTTAATAATTCCTAGGAGACAGGGTTGCTTACAGTACAGTAAAATTATTTGGACAGTTACACATTTTGGATTTTATGTTTCCATGTAAAGGTAGGGGCAGGTTAAACACAGCTTTAGGTAGGTCAATAACACTGGGTGGGAGCCCTTTAAACACAGTGTCCAAAGTTTACAGGTTAAATTATAACTGGACACCATTAGAAGCCAAGCAAAATCATTATGTTTGACAACCTGCGAAAAAGCCTCGACTGCCTGAGCTCTTTGTATATTCAGTGGTGATGCTCTCCAAAACCTCTTCTGCAGACACCTTCACTCTTGAGTTTGTTGTTACTGAAGTTTTTGATAGGTTCTGTTTTGTAATTCTATAAGGTTTTAAAATATGATTATGTTGTTGGCATATAGTATGTTGCTTGACATACCATGGAAACACACTAGTTGTAGACAGGGCAGCTGACAGTCTTGGCTGGGCCCAGGACAAGACAATCTTAGAATTTAGTTCTGAACAAGTCTTTTGGGTGAGAGGTGAAACATCTTCAAGATCCTCAAGCAAGTCCAGCTGTGACTAAGTAGCACCTTTTGGATAACAAGGACCAGAATGACTAAAACTCTCCACGGGTCTCTGCTGCTTGAACACTGAGAAGCACCTATCTGAGCTCAAGTTGATCCAAGTTAATTGGTTATTTCTGACATTGGTAATTATAAAGAACCCGTATTATGCAGCAGGGATAGGTCTTGGTTTGAAATATATGAATATGATATGAAACACTGGCACTTAAAGCACAGGCATAGTCGGTAACAAATGAAACAAGTCAATAAATCAGTGAATACAGACATGTATGTGGCGACAGTGGCAATGGACTATTACTTCTCAAGGCCCCTGGCCCTCTTTACTTTCCAGCTATCTCTAACCTACCTATCTGGATCAGGTGTGTTCAGTCAGTTAGAAGCTGGAAGATACCATCTCAGATGAGGCTGGACTGAGGGAAGACAAAGTGATTTGGTGTCCTTCAGCTTTTGATTCACTGAACACGTCTCATCAAGTTAATCAGCAGTGGGTAGGTCACAGCTAGTTGGAAAACAAACGGTGCAAAAGGGTTGGGAACTATTAACTAACTAACTATTTTAAAAGCGAAATAATACAAATGAATTACACGTTGTACAGTAAGGAAATCGCTTTACAGAAATTGAAACAGTCTCATTAATTTCCTTTTAACAGCTTCATTTCAGCAGCTTCAGCACACAGGTACACACAGATATTATCATTAGGTTTTACTTAACATTATTTCCATGGTTTTGGTTTGTAATTGTAGATGCAGCATGCAGCAGTGTGTACTGTACAGTATGTAGCGTGTTACTGTGTTTACTGTTGTGAGTGATGATTCACCTCTCACTGAACCTTCACGCTCGATGGTTGCCAGAGTGGCTGTTGGCAAATTCACTACCACACTGTGCCAAGCGTTTGTACCCCACCACTGTGTCTGGCGAAGTGGATGTCCTGGCATCTCGCCCCCCCTATCCCCCATCTCCCCTGCTCCTCAAAGACGACAATGATAAGAGGGGGAGGAGGGACGCGTTGCCAAAATCCTCTTCAGAGTCTCTAGCGTGTGGAGCCAGAGGCATTCAATGTGTTCCTGAAAAAATGTCCTCAATGAAGATGAGCACTGTATCAACAACTATCACCCTACTATTTAACTGTCACTCTGGGTTATTTATGCCTCATGTACACGGCATTCCTGAGATTATTTCGGGGACGTTAGCAGAAATGGTTGCTGGTTCAAAGTAAGGACATGATTCTGTGCTCCACCCTGTTTTCCTTGAGCCTCTCCTTCCTGCTCGCCTTCCCTCTCTCTTCCTGTTGAGACACAGTGGCCTGGGTCATGCCCCAGTCACTTAGTTAGATCTGCATAGCTCCAGCATCCTCTGTGACTGCTGACACGGAGCAATATGACTGCATGAGAAGTCCTCTTCAACAGTTTACCTACCTGTTCAATGAGACGTCCTGACATTTGTCTTGACATGCAGCTTGCAAGACTTTTAAAGGCATGAAATTCAAAAAAAGTGAGCTAATATAAATAAGCTAACATAAATCAAGAAATGCTATTATATGATCCAATATATATATGTGTGTGTACAATACATGGATACCCGAGGAATGTGGTTAATCTACAGCAAGTGGAAGGTAACATGAGTTAAAACAACCACATGTGACATACTGCAGGTTTCTGTTCTATCACTCTGCACATTCTGCTTCTTATATGTTGTTCTGAGTTAAATTTTCTATCATGTACTAAAAATAGCATTACAGTACCTAATGATTTCACAGAAGAATTAGGCCTCTTCATTGCTGAAATCAGATATAATTTGATAGTCTTCAGCAGGGAACTGGAATGTTAATTAGGCTCGGCCATTTTACTCACTGTAAATACACATCTCTGGTCCTGGATGAAACATTCCTGACATTCCTGATTATTTTTAGAATAAATGGAGGAAGGCAAGGACCCGGCTTTCTGTCTTTTGTCGTGTGTGAATGTGCTGAGCTCTCAGTCCTGCTCTGTGAGTCATGTTAGTCTTCCAGATCAAACAGAATGAATGTGTGATGATGCACATGTAATGTCTACATAACATTTTTTAGTTTTCAGTACAGGACTTTACTTTTACTTTACTTTACTTGACAGACGTGTTTATCCAAAGTGACTTATAAGGAGAAGACACAAGCAGGAGTTATGTTTAATGCAATTACCTTTTAACATTTTTACACGTAGGGATGTTCACAGTTTTTCAGGGGCAAGGGCTCAATCAGAAAAAATTAGCATACATCAGAATAGAGCTGTTGAGATGCACATTCTGTCTGGTGCTCTGAAACAATAGATTGCATAATGTAAGGGATGTGGTTGGTTCTACACATAGGTGTTACAATGCTTTCCCAGGTTTGTGATGACATTGTGTATAAAACAATGGGTAAAAGATAAAGAATAGATAAAAAAACAATAGCTAAAACATGACATTAAAAGTGGTCACAGTTAATCCCAATACTCCGTAATAATGAAACATTTTAAAGCTAATAGGTTACGTAG